>JANJGN010001424.1:0-143676 GCA_026770705.1 Isurus oxyrinchus | reverse complement strand
CAAACCCGCCACCCGACCCCCTCCTGAGACTATGTCCCTAAACCCGCCACCCAAGCACAGACCCCCCCGACCCACCCCGAGACTATGTCCGCAAACCTGCCTCCCGACTCCCGACCACCCCGACCCCCCCCGAAACTATGTGTCCGCAAACCTGCCTCCCGACTCCCGACCACCCCGACCCCCCCGAAACTATGTCCCCAAATACGCCACCCGACCCCCGACTCCCCCCAGACTTTGCCCCCAAACCCGACCCCCCCGACCCACCCGAGACTACGTCCCCAAACCCGCCACCCGACCTCCCCCGACACCCCCCGAGACTATGTCCCCAAACCCACCACCCGACCTCCAACCCCCCCGACCCACCGCGCGACTCTTGTCCCTAAACCCGCCACCCAACCACCGACCCCCCTGCCCCCCCGAGACTATGTCCCCAAACCTGCCACCCGACCCCCGACCCCAAGACTATGTCCCCAAACCCGCAACCCGACCCCCGTCACCCACAAGACTATGTCCCCAAATCCGCCACCCGTCCCCGCCGACCCCCCCCGAGACTATGTCCCCAAACCAGCCACCCGACCCCCGACCCCCCCGACCCCACCCGAGACTATGTCCCCAAATACGCCACCCGACACCCGACCCCCCCCATCACCCACGAGACGATGTCCCCGAACCTGCCACCCGACCCCCCGACCCCCCTGAGACAATGTCCCTAAACCCGCCACCCCGAGCAATGAGCCCCCCAGGACTTTGTCCCCAAACCCGACCCCCCGACCACCCCGAGACTATGTCCCCAAACCCGACCCCCGACCACCCCGAGACTATGTCCCCAAACGCGCCACCCGACCCCCGAACCCTCCGAACCCCCCGAGAATATGTCCCCAAACCCGCCACCCGACTCCCGACCCCCCCAAGACTATGTCGCCAAACCCGCAACCCAACCCCCGACCCCCCCGAGACTTTGTCCCCAAACACACCACCCCGACCCCCCCGACCAACCCGAGACAATGTCCCCAAACCCGCCACCCGACCCCCCGACCCACCCCGAGACTATGTCCCCAAACGCGCCTCCCGCCCCCCGAACCCCCCCGACCCACCCCGTGACTATGTCCCCAAACCCGCCACCCGACCCCTGACCCCCTGAGACTATGACACCAAACCCGCCACCCGACCCCGCCGACACCCCCGAGACTATGTCCCCAAACCAGCCACCCGACCCCCCGGACCCCCCCATAGATTATGTCCCCAAACCCGCCACCCGACCCCTGACACCCCCGACCCCCCCCGAGACTATGTCCCTAAACCCGCCACCCAACCCCCGACCCCCCCCAACCCCCCCGAGACTATGTCCACAAACCCGCCACCTGACCCCCGACCCCCCGGAGACTATGTCCCTAAACCCGCCACCCGACCCCAGACCACCTGACCCCCCCGAGACTATGTCCCCAAACCCGCCACCCGACCCCCGCCGACCCCCCCGAGACTATGTCCCCAAACCAGCCATCCGACCCCCGACCCCCCCAGAGATTATGTCCCCAAACCCGCCACCCGACCCCCGACCCCCCCGGAGACTATGTCCCTAAACCCGCCATCTGACCCCGACCCCCTGACGCCCCCCGAGACTATGTCCCCAAACCGACCACCCGACTCCCGACCCCCCCCGACCCCCCCCGAGACTATGCCCCCAAACCCGCCTCCTGACCCCCCTGACTCCCCCGAGACTATGTCCCAAAACCCGCCACCCGATCCCCGACCCCACCGAAACCCGCCCGAGACTATGTCCGCAAACCCGCTACCCGACCCCTGCGCCCCGTGACTATGTCCCCAAACCCGCCACCCGACCCCTGACCCCCCCGAGACTATGTCCCCAAACCCGCCACCGAACCCCCGACCCCCCCCGAGACTATGTACCCAAACCCGCCACCCGACCCCCCCCGACCCCTCCTGAGACTATGCCCCCAAACCCGCCACCCGACACCCGAACCCCCCGACTCCCCCAAGACTATGTCCCCAAACCCGCCACCCGATCCCCGACCCCACCGAAACCGCCCGAGTCTATGTCCGCAAACCCGCTTCCCGACCCACGACCCCCCCGAGACTATGTCTCCAAACCCGCCACCCCGACCCCCGACCCCCTCGACCCCCACGAGACTATGTCCCCAGACCCGCCACCCGACCCCCGACCTCCACCGAGACTATGTCCCCAAACACGCCACACATCCCCCGACCCCCCCTGACCCCCAAGACTATGTCTCCAAACCCAATACCCGACCCCCCCGATTCCCCCGAGACTATGTCCCCAAATTCGCCCCCCGACCCCCCCCCCGCCGAGAATATGTCCTCAAATCCTCCACCCGACTCCCGAACCCCCGAGACTGTTTCCCCAAACCCGCCACCCCGACCACCGACCCCCCCGAACCACACGAACCACCCCAGACTTTGCCCCCAAACCCGCCACCCGACCCCCCCCGACCCACCCGAGACTACGTCCCCAAACCCGCCACCCCGACCCCCCCGACCCCTCCCGAGACTATGCCCCCAAACCCGCCACCCGACACCCGAACCCCCCGACTCCCCCGAGACTATGTCCCAAAACCCGCCACACGATCCCCGACCCCACCGAAACCGCCCGAGACTATGTCCCCAAACCCGCCACCTGACCCCCGACCTCCCCAGAGACTATGTCCCCAAACCCGTCACCCGATCACCCCGATCCCCCCGAGACGATGTCCCCAAACCCGGCACCTGACCCCCGACCCAACCCGAGGCGATGTCCCCAAACCCCCACCCGACCCCCGACACCCACGAGACTATGACCCTAAACCCGCCACCCCGCCTACGACCCACCCGACCAACCCCGAGACTATGTCCCCAAACCTGCCACCCGACCACTGACCCCCCCGACAACCCCCCGAGACTATGTCCCCACCCGACAACCCCCCGAGACTATGACCCCAAACCCGCCTCCCGACCCCCGACTGCCCCGTGACTATGCCCCCAAACCCGCCACCCCGACACCCGAACCCCCCAACTCCCCTGAGACTATGTCCCAAAACCGCCACCCCGATCCCCGACACCACCGAAACCGCCCGAGACTATGTCCGCAAACCCGCCTCCCGACGCCCGACCCCCCGAGACTATGTCCCCAAAGCCGCCACCCGACCCCCGACCCCCCGAGACTATGTCCCCAGACCCGCCACCCCGACCCCCGACCCCCCCAGAGACTATGTCCCCAAACCCGCCACCCCGACCCTCGAACCCCCCCCGACCCCCACGAAACTATGTCCCCAAACCCGCCACCCCGACCCCCGACCCCCCCAACCCGCCCGAGTATTATGCACCCAAACCCGACACCCGACACCCGACACCCGACCCAACCCGAGACTACGTCCCCAAACCCGCCACCCGCCCATGACCCCCCCGACCCACCCCAAGACTATGTCCCCAAACCTGCCACCCGACCACTGACCCCCCCAAGACTATGTCCCCAAACCTGCCACCCGACCACTGACCCCCCCAAGACTATGTCCCCAAACCTGCCACCCGACCACTGACCCCCCCGAGACTATGTACCCAAACCCGCCACTCGACACCCTACCCCCCCCGAGATGATGTAACCAAACCCGCCACCCAACCCCCGACCCCCCCGAGACTATGTCCCCAAACACGCCACCCGACCCCCGACCCCCCCCGAGACTAAGTCCCCAAACCCGCCACCCAACCCCCGACCCCCCCCCCGTGACTATGTGCCCAAACCCGCCACCCGACCCACGAACACCCCGACCCCCCCGAGACTATGTCCCCAAACCCGACACCCGACCCCGACACTCCGTGAGACTATGTCCCCAAAACCGCCACCCGACCGCCCCGACCCCTCCCGAGACTATGCCCCCAAACCCGCCTCCCGACCCCCCTGACTCCCCCGAGACTATGTCCCAAAACCCGCCACCCGATCCCCGACCCCACCGAAACCGCCCGAGACTATGTCCGCAAACCCGCTACCCGACCCCTGAGCCCCCGTGACTATGTCCCCAAACCCGCCACCCGACCCCTGACCCCCCCGAGACTATGTCCCCAAACCCGCCACCCAACCCCCGACCCCCCCGAGACTATGTACCCAAACCCGCCACCCGACCCCCCCCGACCCCTCCTGAGACTATGCCCCCAAACCCGCCACCCGACACCCGAACCCCCCGAGTCCCCCGAGACTATGTCCCAAAACCCGCCACACGATCCCCGACCCCACCGAAACCGCCCGAGACTATGTCCGCAAACCCGCCACCCCGATCCCCGACCCCACCGAAACCGCCCGAGTCTATGTCCGCAAACCCGCTTCCCGACCCACGACCCCCCCGAGACTATGTCTCCAAACCCGCCACCCGACCCCCGACCCCCCTCGACCCCCACCAAGACTATGTCCCCAAACCGGCCAACCGACTCCCGACCCCCCTGAACCTCCCGAGAATTGTCTTCAAACCCGCCACCCGACCCCCCCGACACCCACGCGACTATTTCCCAAACCCGCCACCCAACCCCCGACCCCCCCCGAAACTACGTCCCTAAACCCGCCACCCGCCCATGACCCCCCCGACCCACCCCGAGACTCTGTCCCCAAACCCGCCACCCGACCACTGACCCCCCCGAGACTATGTACCCAAACCCGCCACTCGACACCCGACCCCCCCGAGATGATGTAACCAAACCCGCCACCCAACCCCCGACCCCCCCGAGACTATGTCCCCAAACCCGCCACCCGACCCCCGACCCCCCCGAGACTAAGTCCCCAAACCCGCCACCCAACCCCCGACCCCCCCGTGACTATGTGCCCAAACCCGCCACCCCGACCCACGAACACCCCGACCCCCCCGAGACTATGTCCCCAAACCCGACACCCGACCCCGACACTCCGTGAGACTATGTCCCCAAAACTGCCACCCGACCGCCCCGACCCCTCCCGAGACTATGCCCCCAAACCCGCCTCCCGACCCCCCCGACTCTGCCAAGACTATGTCCCAAAACCCGCCACCCCGATCCCCGACCCCACCGAAACCGCCCGAGACTATGTCCGCAAACCCGCTACCCGACCCCTGAGCCCCCGTGACTATGTCCCCAAACCCGCCACCCAACCCCCGACCCCCCCGAGACTATGTACCCAAACCCGCCACCCGACCCCCCTGAGACTATGTCCCTAAACCCGCCACCCAAGCACAGACCCCCCCGACCCACCCCGAGACTATGTCCGCAAACCTGCCTCCCGACTCCCGACCACCCCGACCCCCCCGAAACTATGTCCCCAAATACGCCACCCGACCCCCGACTCCCCCCAGACTTTGCCCCCAAACCCGCCACCCGACCCCCCCCGACCCACCCGAGACTACGTCCCCAAACCTGCCACCCGACCTCCCCCGACACCCCCCCGAGACTATGTCCCCAAACCCACCACCCGACCTCCAACCCCCCCGACCCACCCCGCGACTCTGTCCCTAAACCCGCCACCCAACCACCGACCCCCCTGCCCCCCCGAGACTATGTCCCCAAACCTGCCACCCGACCCCCGACCCCAAGACTATGTCCCCAAACCCGCAACCCGACCCCCGTCACCCACAAGACTATGTCCCCAAATCCGCCACCCGTCCCCGCCGACCCCCCCGAGACTATGTCCCCAAACCAGCCACCCGACCCCCGACCCCCCCGACCCCACCCGAGACTATGTCCCCAAATACGCCATCCGACACCCGACGCCCCCGTCACCCACGAGACGATGTCCCCGAACCCGCCACCCGACCCCCGACCCCCCCTGAGACAATGTCCCTAAACCCGCCACCCGAGCAATGAGCCCCCCAGGACTTTGTCCCCAAACCTGACCCCCGACCACCCCGAGACTATGTCCCCAAACCCGACCCCCGACCACCCCGAGACTATGTCCCCAAACGCGCCACCCGACCCCCGAACCCTCCGAACCCCCCCGAGAATATGTCCCCAAACCCGCCACCCCGACTCCCGACCCCCCCAAGACTATGTCGCCAAACCCGCAACCCAAACCCCGACCCCCCCGAGACTTTGTCCCCAAACACACCACCCGACCCCCCCCGACCAACCCGAGACTATGTCCCCAAACCCGCCACCCGACCCCCGACCCACCCCGAGACTATGTCCCCAAACGCGCCTCCCGCCCCCCGACCCCCCCCGACCCACCCCGTGACTATGTCCCCAAACCCGCCACCCGACCCCTGACCCCCTGAGACTATGACACCAAACCCGCCACCCGACCCCGCCGACACCCCCGAGACTATGTCCCCAAACCAGCCACCCGACCCCCCCGGACCCCCCCATAGATTATGTCCCCAAACCCGCCACCCGACCCCTGACACCCCCCGACCCCCCCGAGACTATGTCCCTAAACCCGCCACCTGACCCCCGACCCCCCCCGAGACTATGTCCCTAAACCCGCCACCCGACCCCAGACCACCTGACCCCCCCGAGACTATGTCCCCAAACCCGTCACCCCGACCCCCGACCCCCCCAGAGATTATGTCCCCAAACCCGCCACCCTACCCCCGACCCCCCCGACCCCCCCCGAGACTATGTCCCTAAACCCGCCATCTGACCCCGACCCCCTGACGCCCCCCGAGACTATGTCCCCAAACCCGCCACCCGACCCACGACCCCCCCCACCCCCCCGAGACTATGTCCCCAAACCGACCACCCGACTCCCGACCCCCCCCGACCCCCCCGAGACTATGTCCCCAAACCCAACACCCGACCCCCCCCGATTCCCCCGAGACTATGTCCCCAAACCCGCCACCTGACCCACGACCCCCCGACCCCCCCGAGACTATGTCCCCAAACCCGACCTCCGACCCCACCCGACTCCCACGAGACTATGTCCACAAACCCGCCACCCGAACCCCAACCCCCCCGACCAACCCGAGACTATGTCACTAAACCCGCCACCCGACCACTGACCCTCCCGATCCCCCCCGAGACTATGTCCAAAACCCGCCACCTGACCCCCGACCCCCCGACCCCCCCGAAGCTATGTCCCCATACCTGCCGCCCGACCCCAACCCCCCGACCCCCGCCGAGTCTATGTCCCCAAACCCGCCGCCCGTCCCCCGAACCCACCGAGACTATGTCCCCAAACACGCCACCCCGAGCCCCCCGAGAATATGTCCCCAAACAGCCACCCGACCTCCGACCCCACGACCCCCCCCAAGACTATGTCACCAAACCCACCACCCGACCACCGATCCCCCGACCCCCCATGTTCCCAAACCCGCCACCCGACCCCCGACCCTCCCTAGACTATGTCCACAAACCCGCCACCTGACCTCCGACCCCCCCAAACCTCCCAAGACTATGTCCCCAAACCCGCCACCCGAACCCCGACCTCCCCAAGACTATGTCCCGAAACCTGCCACCCGATCCCCCGACCCCCCCAGACTATGTCCTGAAACCCGACCCCCGACCCCACTGAGACTCTATCCCTAAACCCACCACCCGAAAACCGACCGCCCCGACCACCCCCGAGACTATGTCCCCAAACCCGCCACCCGACCCCCCCGAGACTAAGTCGCCAAACCTGCCACCCGACTCCCGACCCCCCCGAGACTATGTCCCCAAACCCGCCACCCGACCCCCGACCCCCGAACCCCCCAACTCCCCCGAGACGATGTCCCCAAACCCACCACCCGACCCCCGACAACCCCCTAGGCTATGTCCACAAACCCGCCACCTGACCTCCGACCCACCCGACCCCACGAGACGATGTCCCAAAACCCGACACCGATCCCCGACCCCCCCCGAAACTATGTACCCAAACCCGCCACCCAGCCCCTGACCTCCCCAAGACTATGTCCCCAAACATGCCACCCGATCCCCCGACCCCCCCGAGACTATGTCCCCAAACCCGCCACCCGACCCCTCCGACCACTCCCGAGACTATGTCCCTAAACCCGCCACCCGACCCCCCCCGAGACTACGCCCCCAAACCCGCCACACGACCCCCGACCCACCCCGAGACTATGTCCCCAAACCTGCCACCCGACCCCTGACCCCCCACGAGATTATGTCCCCAAACCCGCCACCCCGACCGACCCCGAGACTATGTCCCCAAACCCGCCACCCGACCCCCGACCCCCCCCTGAAAACCACGAGACTATGTCCCCAAACCCGCCACCCGACCCCCGACCCACCCCAGACTATGTCCCTAAACCCGCCATCTGACCCCCCAACCCCCCGACCCCCATGAGACTATGCCCCCAAACCCAACCCCCGACCCCACCCGACAACCACGAGACTATGTCCCCAAACCCGCCACCCCGAACCCCAAAGCCCCCCGATCCACCCGAGACTATGTCACTAAACCCGCCACCCCGACCACCGACCCTCCCGATCCCCCCCGAGACTATGTCCCCAATCCCGCCACCTGACCCCGAACCCCCGACCCCCCCGAAGCTATGTCCCCAAACCCGCCACCCGACCCCCGACCCGCCCCGAGACTATGTCCCCAAACCCACCGCCCGACCCCCAACCCCCCGACCCCTGCCGAGTCTATGTCCCCAAACCCGCCGCCCGTCCCCCGAACCCCCCGAGACTATGTCCCCAAACCCGCTGCCCGGCCCCCGACCCCCCCCCCGAGTCTATGTCCCCAAACCCGCCACCCGTCCCCCGAACCCACCGAGACTATGTCCCCAAACCCGCCAACCGACACCCGACACCCCCCGAGAATATGACCCCAAACCCGCCACCCGACCCCCGACCCCCCCCGACCCCCCCCCCATGTCCCCAAACCCGACACACGACCCCCGAACCCCCCGACGCCCCTGAGAAGATGTCCCCAAACCGGCCACCCGACCCCCCGAGACTATGTCCGCAAACCAGCCACCCGACCTCCGACCCCCCAACCCCCCCCGAGACTATGTCCCCAAACCCGCCCCCCGACCCCCGACCCCCCCCGATACTATGTCCCCAAACCAGCCACCCGACCCCCGACCCCCCCTAGACTAAGTCCACAAACCCGTCTCCTGACCCCCCACCCCCCCGAACCTCCCAAGACAATGTCCCCAAACCCGCCACCAGGCCCCCAACCTCCCCAAGACTATGTCCCCAAACCTGCCACCCAATCCCCCGACCCACCACAGACTATGTCCCCAAACCCGCCACCCGACCCCCGACCCCCCGAGACTATGTCCCCTAACCAGCCCCCCGACACCCCCCGAGACTATGTCCCTTAACCCGTCACCCGACCCCCGACCCCCCGAGACTATGTCCCCAAACCCGCCACCCGACCCCCCCGAGACAATGTCACCAAACCCACCACCCGACCCCCGAACCCCTCGAGACTATGTCCCCAAAACTGCCACCCGACCCTGAACCCCCGAAATTATGTCCCCAAACCCGCAACCCGACCACCCCTCACCCCCCGAGACTATGTCCCCAAACAAATTCAACAACAACCTCAACATCGAAAACACCAACAAATTCAACAACAATTTCAAAATTGAAAAACTCCAACAAATTCAACAACAACCTCGACATTGAAAAACAGCAACAAATTCAACAACAACCTCAACATTGAAAACACCAACAAATTCAACAACAACCTCAACATCGAAAACACCAACAAATTCAACAACATCGACATTGAAAAACACCAACAAATTCAACAACAACCTCGACATTGAAAAACACCAACAAATTCAACAACATCCTCAAACATTGAAAACACCAACAAGTTCAACAACAACATCGACATTGAAAAACACCAACAAATTCAACAACAACCTCGACATTGAAAAACACCAACAAATTCAACAACAACCTCAACATCGAAAACACCAACAAATTCAACAACAACCTCAACAGAGAAAACACCAAAAAATTCAACAACAATCTCGACATTGAAAAACACCAACAAATTCAACAACAACCTCGACATGGAAAAACGCCAACAAATTCAACAACAACCTCAACATTGAAAAACACCAACAAATTCAACAAAAACCTCAACATTGAAAACACCAACAACCTCAACATCGAAAACACCAACAAATTCAACAACAACATCCACATTGAAAAACACCAACAAATTCAACAACAACCTCGACATTGAAAAACACCAACAAATTCAACAACAATCTCAACTTGAAAACCACCAACAAATTCAACAACAGCCTCAACAATGAAAATCACCAACAAATTCAACAACAACCTCAACATCGAAAACACCAAAAAATTCAACAACAACATCGACATTGAAAAACACCAACAAATTCAACAACAACCTCGACATTGAAAAACACCAACAAATTCAACAACAACCTCAACATCGAAAACACCAACAAATTCAACAACAACCTCAACAGAGAAAACACCAACAAATTCAACAACAATCTCGACATTGAAAAACACCAACAAATTCAACAACAACCTCGACATGGAAAAACACCAACAAATTCAACAACAACCTCGACATTGGAAAACACCAACAAATCAACAACAACATCAACATTAAAAAAAACCAACAAATTCAACAACAACCTAAACATTAAAAAACACCAACAAGTTCAACAACAACCTCAACATTGAAAAACACCAACAAATTCAACAACAACCTCAACATAGAAAACACCAACAAATTCAACAACAACCTCGACATTGAAAAACACCAACAAATTCAAAAACAACCTCAACAATAAAAAACACCAACAAATTCAACAACAACCTCAACATTGAAAAACACCAACAAATTCAACAGCAACCTCAACATTGAAAACAGCAACAAATTCAACAACAACTTCAACATTGAAAAACCAACAAATTCAACAACAACCTCGACATTGAAAAACACCAACAAATTCAACAACAACCTCAACATTGAAAACACCAACAAATTCAACAACAACCTCAACATTGAAAAACACCAACAAATTCAACAACAACCTCAACATTGAAAACACCAACAAATTCAACAACAGTCTCAACATTGAAAAACAGGAACAAATTGCACAATAACATTGACATTGAAAAAACCAACAAATTCAACAACAACCGCAAAATTGAAAACACCAACAAATTCAACAACAACCTGAACATTGACAAACACCAACAAATTCAGCAACAACCTCAACATTGAAAAACATCAACAAATTCAACAACAACCTCAACATTGAAAAACACCAACAAATTCAACAACATCCTCAACATTGAAAACACCAACAAATTCAACAACAACCTCAACTTGAAAACCACCAACAAATTCAAAAACAACCTCAACAATGAAAAACACCAACAAATTCAACAACAACCTCAACATCGAAAACACCAACAAATTCAACAACAACATCGACATTGAAAAACACCAACAAATTCAACAACAACCTCGACATTGAAAAACACCAACAAATTCAACAACAACCTCAACATCGAAAACACCAACAAATTCAACAACAACCTCAAGAGAGAAAACACCAACAAATTCAACAACAATCTCGACATTGAAAAACACCAACAAATTCAACAACAACCTCGACATGGAAAAACGCCAACAAATTCAACAACAACCTCAACATTGAAAAACACCAACAAATTCAACAACAACCTCAACATCGAAAACACCAACAACCTCAACATCGAAAACACCAACAAATTCAACAACAACATCGACATTGAAAAACAGCAACAAATTCAACAACAACCTCGACATTGAAAAACACCAACAAATTCAACAACAATCTCAACTTGAAAACCACCAACAAATTCAACAACAACCTCAACAGTGAAAAACACCAACAAATTCAACAACAACCTCAACATCGAAAACACCAAAAAATTCAACAACAACATGGACATTGAAAAACACCAACAAATTCAACAACAACCTCGACATTGAAAAACACCAACAAATTCAACAACAACCTCAACATCGAAAACACCAACAAATTCAACAACAACCTCAACAGAGAAAACATCAACAAATTCAACAACAATCTCGACATTGAAAAACACCAACAAATTCAACAACAACCTCGACATGGAAAAACACCAACAAATTCAACAACAACCTCGACATTGAAAAACACCAAAATATCAACAACAACATCAACATTAAAAAAAACCAACAAATTCAACAACAACCTAAACATTAAAAAACACCAACAAGTTCAACAACAACCTCAACATTGAAAAACACCAACAAATTCAACAACAACCTCAACATAGAAAACACCAACAAATTCAACAACAACATCGACATTGAAAAACACCAACAAATTCAAAAACAACCTCAACAATAAAAAACACCAAAAAATTCAACAACAACCTCAACATTGAAAAACACCAACAAATTCAACAGCAACCTCAACATTGAAAACACCAACAAATTCAACAACAACTTCAACATTGAAAAACCAACAAATTCAACAACAACCTCGACATTGAAAAACACCAACAAATTCAACAACAACCTCAACATTGAAAACACCAACAAATTCAACAACAACCTCAACATTGAAAAACACCAACAAATTCAACAACAACCTCAACATTGAAAACACCAACAAATTCAACAACAACCTCAACTTTGAAAACACCAACAAATTCAACAACAGTCTCAACATTGAAAAACAGGAACAAATTGCACAATAACATCGACATTGAAAAAACCAACAAATTCAACAACAACCGCAAAATTGAAAACACCAACAAATTCAACAACAACCTGAACATTGACAAACACCAACAAATTCAGCAATAACCTCAACATTGAAAAACATCAACAAATTCAACAACAACGTCAACATTGAAAAACAACAACAACCTCAACATTGAAGAACACCAAAAAATTTCAACAACAACCTCAACATTGAAATTCAACAACAAACTCAACATTGAAAAACACCAACAAATTCAACAACAACCTCAACATTAAAAAACACCAACAAATTCAACAACAACCTCAACATTGAAAAATACCAACAAATTCAACAACAACCTCAACATTGAAAAACAACAATAAATTCAACAAAAACCTCAACATTGAATAAAACCAACAAATTCAACAACAACCTCAACATCGAAAACACCAACAAATTCAACAAGAACCGCAACATAGAAAAAACCAACAAATTCAACAACAACCTCAACTTTGTAAAACAACAACAAATTAACAATAACCTCAACATTGAAAAACACCAACAAATTCAACAACAAACTCAACATTGAAAAACACCAACAAATTCAACAACAACCTCAACATTGAAAAACACCAGCAAATTCTACAAAAACCTCAACATTGAAAAACACCAACAAATTCAACAACAAATGCAACATTGAAAAACACCAACAAATTCAACAACAACCTCAACATTGAAAAACACCAACAAATTCAACAACAACCTCAACATTGAAAAACACCAACAAATTCAACAACAACCTCAACATTGAAAAACACCAACAAATTCAACAACAACATCGACATTGAAAAACACCAACAAATTCAACAACAACCTCAACATTGAAAAACACCAACAAATTCAACAACAACCTCAACATTGAAAAACACCAACAAATTCAACAACAACCCCAACATTGAAAAACACCAACAAATTCAACAACAACCTCAACATTGAAAAACAACAACAACCTCAACATTGAAAAACACCAACAAATTCAACAACAACCTCAACATTGAAAAACAACAACAACCTCAACATTGAAAAACACCAACAAATTCAACAACAACCTCAACATTGAAAAAGAACAACAACCTCAACATTGCAAAACAACAACAACCTCAACATTGAAAAACACCAACAAATTCAACAACAACCTCAACTTTGAAAACAACAACAAATTCAACAACCTCAACATTGAAAAACAACAACAACCTCAACACTGAAAAACACCAACCAATTCAACAACAACCTCATCATTGAAAAAAAGCAACAAATTCAACAACAACCTCAATATTGAAAAACAACAACAACCACAACATTGAAAAACACCAAGAAATTCAGGAACAACCTCAACATTGAAAAACACCAACAACCTCAACATTGAAAAAAAGCAACAAATTCAACAACAACCTCAACATTGAAAAACACCAACAAATTCAACAACAACCTCAACATTGAAAAACAACAACAACCACAACATTGAAAAACACCAAAAATTTCAACAACAACCTCAATATTGAAAAACACCAACAAATTCAACAAAAACCTCAACATTGAAAAACATCAACAAATTCAACAACAACGTCAGCATTGAAAAACAACAACAACCTCAACATTGAAGAACAAGAAAAAATTTCAACAACAACCTCAACATTGAAATTCAACAACAACCTCAACATTGAAAAACACCAACAAATTCAACAACAACCTCAACATTAAAAAACACCAACAAATTCAACAAAAACCTCAACATTGAAAAATACCAACAAATTCAACAACAACCTCAACATTGAAAAACAACAATAAATTCAACAAAAACCCCAACATTGAATAAAACCAACAAATTCAACAACAACCTCAACATCGAAAAAACCAACAAATTCAACAAGAACCGCAACATAGAAAAAACCAACAAATTCAACAACAACCTCAACTTTGTAAAACAACAACAAATTCAACAATAACCTCAACATTGAAAAACACCAACAAATTCAACAACAAACTCAATATTGAAAAACACCAACAAATTCAACAACTACCTCAACATTGAAAAACACCAACAAATTCAACAAAAACCTCAACACTGAAAAACACCAGCAAATTCAACAACAAACTCAACATTGAAAAACACCAACAAATTCAACAACAACCTCAACATTGAAAAACACCAACAAATTCAACAACAACCTCAACATTGAAAAACACCAACAAATTCAACAACAACATCGACATTGAAAAACACCAACAAATTCAACAACAACCTCAACATTGAAAAACACCAACAAATTCAACAACAACCTCAACATTGAAAAACACCAACAAATTCAACAACAACCCCAACATTGAAAAACACCAACAAATTCAACAACAACCTCAACATTGAAAAACAACAACAACCTCAACATTGAAAACACCAACAAATTCAACAACAACATCGACATTGAAAAACACCAACAAATTCAACAACAACCTCGACATTGAAAAACACCAACAAATTCAACAACAACCTCAACATCGAAAACACCAACAAATTCAACAACAACCTCAAGAGAGAAAACACCAACAAATTCAACAACAATCTCGACATTGAAAAACACCAACAAATTCAACAACAACCTCGACATGGAAAAACGCCAACAAATTCAACAACAACCTCAACATTGAAAAACACCAACAAATTCAACAACAACCTCAACATCGAAAACACCAACAACCTCAACATCGAAAACACCAACAAATTCAACAACAACATCGACATTGAAAAACAGCAACAAATTCAACAACAACCTCGACATTGAAAAACACCAACAAATTCAACAACAATCTCAACTTGAAAACCACCAACAAATTCAACAACAACCTCAACAGTGAAAAACACCAACAAATTCAACAACAACCTCAACATCGAAAACACCAAAAAATTCAACAACAACATGGACATTGAAAAACACCAACAAATTCAACAACAACCTCGACATTGAAAAACACCAACAAATTCAACAACAACCTCAACATCGAAAACACCAACAAATTCAACAACAACCTCAACAGAGAAAACATCAACAAATTCAACAACAATCTCGACATTGAAAAACACCAACAAATTCAACAACAACCTCGACATGGAAAAACACCAACAAATTCAACAACAACCTCGACATTGAAAAACACCAAAATATCAACAACAACATCAACATTAAAAAAAACCAACAAATTCAACAACAACCTAAACATTAAAAAACACCAACAAGTTCAACAACAACCTCAACATTGAAAAACACCAACAAATTCAACAACAACCTCAACATAGAAAACACCAACAAATTCAACAACAACATCGACATTGAAAAACACCAACAAATTCAAAAACAACCTCAACAATAAAAAACACCAAAAAATTCAACAACAACCTCAACATTGAAAAACACCAACAAATTCAACAGCAACCTCAACATTGAAAACACCAACAAATTCAACAACAACTTCAACATTGAAAAACCAACAAATTCAACAACAACCTCGACATTGAAAAACACCAACAAATTCAACAACAACCTCAACATTGAAAACACCAACAAATTCAACAACAACCTCAACATTGAAAAACACCAACAAATTCAACAACAACCTCAACATTGAAAACACCAACAAATTCAACAACAACCTCAACTTTGAAAACACCAACAAATTCAACAACAGTCTCAACATTGATAAACAGGAACAAATTGCACAATAACATCGACATTGAAAAAACCAACAAATTCAACAACAACCGCAAAATTGAAAACACCAACAAATTCAACAACAACCTGAACATTGACAAACACCAACAAATTCAGCAATAACCTCAACATTGAAAAACATCAACAAATTCAACAACAACGTCAACATTGAAAAACAACAACAACCTCAACATTGAAGAACACCAAAAAATTTCAACAACAACCTCAACATTGAAATTCAACAACAAACTCAACATTGAAAAACACCAACAAATTCAACAACAACCTCAACATTAAAAAACACCAACAAATTCAACAACAACCTCAACATTGAAAAATACCAACAAATTCAACAACAACCTCAACATTGAAAAACAACAATAAATTCAACAAAAACCTCAACATTGAATAAAACCAACAAATTCAACAACAACCTCAACATCGAAAACACCAACAAATTCAACAAGAACCGCAACATAGAAAAAACCAACAAATTCAACAACAACCTCAACTTTGTAAAACAACAACAAATTAACAATAACCTCAACATTGAAAAACACCAACAAATTCAACAACAAACTCAACATTGAAAAACACCAACAAATTCAACAACAACCTCAACATTGAAAAACACCAGCAAATTCTACAAAAACCTCAACATTGAAAAACACCAACAAATTCAACAACAAATGCAACATTGAAAAACACCAACAAATTCAACAACAACCTCAACATTGAAAAACACCAACAAATTCAACAACAACCTCAACATTGAAAAACACCAACAAATTCAACAACAACCTCAACATTGAAAAACACCAACAAATTCAACAACAACATCGACATTGAAAAACACCAACAAATTCAACAACAACCTCAACATTGAAAAACACCAACAAATTCAACAACAACCTCAACATTGAAAAACACCAACAAATTCAACAACAACCCCAACATTGAAAAACACCAACAAATTCAACAACAACCTCAACATTGAAAAACAACAACAACCTCAACATTGAAAAACACCAACAAATTCAACAACAACCTCAACATTGAAAAACAACAACAACCTCAACATTGAAAAACACCAACAAATTCAACAACAACCTCAACATTGAAAAAGAACAACAACCTCAACATTGCAAAACAACAACAACCTCAACATTGAAAAACACCAACAAATTCAACAACAACCTCAACTTTGAAAACAACAACAAATTCAACAACCTCAACATTGAAAAACAACAACAACCTCAACACTGAAAAACACCAACCAATTCAACAACAACCTCATCATTGAAAAAAAGCAACAAATTCAACAACAACCTCAATATTGAAAAACAACAACAACCACAACATTGAAAAACACCAAGAAATTCAGGAACAACCTCAACATTGAAAAACACCAACAACCTCAACATTGAAAAAAAGCAACAAATTCAACAACAACCTCAACATTGAAAAACACCAACAAATTCAACAACAACCTCAACATTGAAAAACAACAACAACCACAACATTGAAAAACACCAAAAATTTCAACAACAACCTCAATATTGAAAAACACCAACAAATTCAACAAAAACCTCAACATTGAAAAACATCAACAAATTCAACAACAACGTCAGCATTGAAAAACAACAACAACCTCAACATTGAAGAACAAGAAAAAATTTCAACAACAACCTCAACATTGAAATTCAACAACAACCTCAACATTGAAAAACACCAACAAATTCAACAACAACCTCAACATTAAAAAACACCAACAAATTCAACAAAAACCTCAACATTGAAAAATACCAACAAATTCAACAACAACCTCAACATTGAAAAACAACAATAAATTCAACAAAAACCCCAACATTGAATAAAACCAACAAATTCAACAACAACCTCAACATCGAAAAAACCAACAAATTCAACAAGAACCGCAACATAGAAAAAACCAACAAATTCAACAACAACCTCAACTTTGTAAAACAACAACAAATTCAACAATAACCTCAACATTGAAAAACACCAACAAATTCAACAACAAACTCAATATTGAAAAACACCAACAAATTCAACAACTACCTCAACATTGAAAAACACCAACAAATTCAACAAAAACCTCAACACTGAAAAACACCAGCAAATTCAACAACAAACTCAACATTGAAAAACACCAACAAATTCAACAACAACCTCAACATTGAAAAACACCAACAAATTCAACAACAACCTCAACATTGAAAAACACCAACAAATTCAACAACAACATCGACATTGAAAAACACCAACAAATTCAACAACAACCTCAACATTGAAAAACACCAACAAATTCAACAACAACCTCAACATTGAAAAACACCAACAAATTCAACAACAACCCCAACATTGAAAAACACCAACAAATTCAACAACAACCTCAACATTGAAAAACAACAACAACCTCAACATTGAAAAACACCAACAAATTCAACAACAACCTCAACATTGAAAAACAACAACAACCTCAACATTGAAAAACACCAACAAATTCAACAACAACCTCAACATTGAAAAAGAACAACAACCTCAACATTGCAAAACAACAACAACCTCAACATTGAAAAACACCAACAAATTCAACAACAACCTCAACATTGAAAACACCAACAAATTCAACAACCTCAACATTGAAAAACAACAACAACCTCAACACTGAAAAACACCAACCAATTCAACAACAACCTCAACATTAAAAAACACCAACAAATTCAACAACAACCTCAACATTGAAAAATACCAACAAATTCAACAACAACCTCAACATTGAAAAACAACAATAAATTCAACAAAAACCTCAACATTGAATAAAACCAACAAATTCAACAACAACCTCAACATCGAAAACACCAACAAATTCAACAAGAACCGCAACATAGAAAAAACCAACAAATTCAACAACAACCTCAACTTTGTAAAACAACAACAAATTAACAATAACCTCAACATTGAAAAACACCAACAAATTCAACAACAAACTCAACATTGAAAAACACCAACAAATTCAACAACAACCTCAACATTGAAAAACACCAGCAAATTCTACAAAAACCTCAACATTGAAAAACACCAACAAATTCAACAACAAATGCAACATTGAAAAACACCAACAAATTCAACAACAACCTCAACATTGAAAAACACCAACAAATTCAACAACAACCTCAACATTGAAAAACACCAACAAATTCAACAACAACCTCAACATTGAAAAACACCAACAAATTCAACAACAACATCGACATTGAAAAACACCAACAAATTCAACAACAACCTCAACATTGAAAAACACCAACAAATTCAACAACAACCTCAACATTGAAAAACACCAACAAATTCAACAACAACCCCAACATTGAAAAACACCAACAAATTCAACAACAACCTCAACATTGAAAAACAACAACAACCTCAACATTGAAAAACACCAACAAATTCAACAACAACCTCAACATTGAAAAACAACAACAACCTCAACATTGAAAAACACCAACAAATTCAACAACAACCTCAACATTGAAAAAGAACAACAACCTCAACATTGCAAAACAACAACAACCTCAACATTGAAAAACACCAACAAATTCAACAACAACCTCAACTTTGAAAACAACAACAAATTCAACAACCTCAACATTGAAAAACAACAACAACCTCAACACTGAAAAACACCAACCAATTCAACAACAACCTCATCATTGAAAAAAAGCAACAAATTCAACAACAACCTCAATATTGAAAAACAACAACAACCACAACATTGAAAAACACCAAGAAATTCAGGAACAACCTCAACATTGAAAAACACCAACAACCTCAACATTGAAAAAAAGCAACAAATTCAACAACAACCTCAACATTGAAAAACACCAACAAATTCAACAACAACCTCAACATTGAAAAACAACAACAACCACAACATTGAAAAACACCAAAAATTTCAACAAGAACCTCAATATTGAAAAACACCAACAAATTCAACAAAAACCTCAACATTGAAAAACATCAACAAATTCAACAACAACGTCAGCATTGAAAAACAACAACAACCTCAACATTGAAGAACAAGAAAAAATTTCAACAACAACCTCAACATTGAAATTCAACAACAACCTCAACATTGAAAAACACCAACAAATTCAACAACAACCTCAACATTAAAAAACACCAACAAATTCAACAAAAACCTCAACATTGAAAAATACCAACAAATTCAACAACAACCTCAACATTGAAAAACAACAATAAATTCAACAAAAACCCCAACATTGAATAAAACCAACAAATTCAACAACAACCTCAACATCGAAAAAACCAACAAATTCAACAAGAACCGCAACATAGAAAAAACCAACAAATTCAACAACAACCTCAACTTTGTAAAACAACAACAAATTCAACAATAACCTCAACATTGAAAAACACCAACAAATTCAACAACAAACTCAATATTGAAAAACACCAACAAATTCAACAACTACCTCAACATTGAAAAACACCAACAAATTCAACAAAAACCTCAACACTGAAAAACACCAGCAAATTCAACAACAAACTCAACATTGAAAAACACCAACAAATTCAACAACAACCTCAACATTGAAAAACACCAACAAATTCAACAACAACCTCAACATTGAAAAACACCAACAAATTCAACAACAACATCGACATTGAAAAACACCAACAAATTCAACAACAACCTCAACATTGAAAAACACCAACAAATTCAACAACAACCTCAACATTGAAAAACACCAACAAATTCAACAACAACCCCAACATTGAAAAACACCAACAAATTCAACAACAACCTCAACATTGAAAAACAACAACAACCTCAACATTGAAAAACACCAACAAATTCAACAACAACCTCAACATTGAAAAACAACAACAACCTCAACATTGAAAAACACCAACAAATTCAACAACAACCTCAACATTGAAAAAGAACAACAACCTCAACATTGCAAAACAACAACAACCTCAACATTGAAAAACACCAACAAATTCAACAACAACCTCAACATTGAAAACACCAACAAATTCAACAACCTCAACATTGAAAAACAACAACAACCTCAACACTGAAAAACACCAACCAATTCAACAACAACCTCAACATTAAAAAACACCAACAAATTCAACAACAACCTCAACATTGAAAAATACCAACAAATTCAACAACAACCTCAACATTGAAAAACAACAATAAATTCAACAAAAACCTCAACATTGAATAAAACCAACAAATTCAACAACAACCTCAACATCGAAAACACCAACAAATTCAACAAGAACCGCAACATAGAAAAAACCAACAAATTCAACAACAACCTCAACTTTGTAAAACAACAACAAATTAACAATAACCTCAACATTGAAAAACACCAACAAATTCAACAACAAACTCAACATTGAAAAACACCAACAAATTCAACAACAACCTCAACATTGAAAAACACCAGCAAATTCTACAAAAACCTCAACATTGAAAAACACCAACAAATTCAACAACAAATGCAACATTGAAAAACACCAACAAATTCAACAACAACCTCAACATTGAAAAACACCAACAAATTCAACAACAACCTCAACATTGAAAAACACCAACAAATTCAACAACAACCTCAACATTGAAAAACACCAACAAATTCAACAACAACATCGACATTGAAAAACACCAACAAATTCAACAACAACCTCAACATTGAAAAACACCAACAAATTCAACAACAACCTCAACATTGAAAAACACCAACAAATTCAACAACAACCCCAACATTGAAAAACACCAACAAATTCAACAACAACCTCAACATTGAAAAACAACAACAACCTCAACATTGAAAAACACCAACAAATTCAACAACAACCTCAACATTGAAAAACAACAACAACCTCAACATTGAAAAACACCAACAAATTCAACAACAACCTCAACATTGAAAAAGAACAACAACCTCAACATTGCAAAACAACAACAACCTCAACATTGAAAAACACCAACAAATTCAACAACAACCTCAACTTTGAAAACAACAACAAATTCAACAACCTCAACATTGAAAAACAACAACAACCTCAACACTGAAAAACACCAACCAATTCAACAACAACCTCATCATTGAAAAAAAGCAACAAATTCAACAACAACCTCAATATTGAAAAACAACAACAACCACAACATTGAAAAACACCAAGAAATTCAGGAACAACCTCAACATTGAAAAACACCAACAACCTCAACATTGAAAAAAAGCAACAAATTCAACAACAACCTCAACATTGAAAAACACCAACAAATTCAACAACAACCTCAACATTGAAAAACAACAACAACCACAACATTGAAAAACACCAAAAATTTCAACAAGAACCTCAATATTGAAAAACACCAACAAATTCAACAAAAACCTCAACATTGAAAAACATCAACAAATTCAACAACAACGTCAGCATTGAAAAACAACAACAACCTCAACATTGAAGAACAAGAAAAAATTTCAACAACAACCTCAACATTGAAATTCAACAACAACCTCAACATTGAAAAACACCAACAAATTCAACAACAACCTCAACATTAAAAAACACCAACAAATTCAACAAAAACCTCAACATTGAAAAATACCAACAAATTCAACAACAACCTCAACATTGAAAAACAACAATAAATTCAACAAAAACCCCAACATTGAATAAAACCAACAAATTCAACAACAACCTCAACAATGAAAAACACCAACAAATTCAACAACAACCTCAACATCGAAAACACCAACAAATTCAACAACAACATCGACATTGAAAAACACCAACAAATTCAACAACAACCTCAACAATGAAACACACCACCAAATTCAACAACAACCTCAACATCGAAAACACCAACAAATTCAACAACAACATCGACATTGAAAAACACCAACAAATTCAACAACAGCCTCGACATTGAAAAACACCAACAAATTCAACAACAACCTCAACATCGAAAACACCAACAAATTCAACAACAACCTCAAGAGAGAAAACACCAACAAATTCAACAACAATCTCGACATTGAAAAACAACAACAAATTCAACAACAACCTCGACATGGAAAAACGCCAACAAATTCAACAACAACCTCAACATTGAAAACACCAACAAATTCAACAACAACCTCAACATTGAAAAACACCAACAAATTCAACAACAACATCAACATTGAAAACACCAACAAATTCAACAACAACCTCAACATTGAAAACACCAACAAATTCAACAACAGTCTCAACATTGAAAAACAGGAACAAATTGCACAATAACATCGACATTGAAAAAACCAACAAATTCAACAAAAACCGCAAAATTGAAAACACCAACAAATTCAACAACAACCTGAACATTGACAAACACCAACAAATTCAGCAACAACCCCAACATTGAAAAACATCAACAAATTCAACAACGTCAACATTGAAAAACAACAACAACCTCAACATTGAAGAACACCAAAAAATTTCAACAACAACCTCAACATTGAAATTCAACAACAACCTCAACATTGAAAAACACCAACAAATTCAACAACAACCTCAACATTAAAAAACACCAACAAATTCAACAACAACCTCAACATTGAAAAATACCAACAAATTCAACAACAACCTCAACATTGAAAAACAACAATAAATTCAACAAAAACCTCAACATTGAATAAAACCAACAAATTCAACAACAACCTCAACAATGAAAAACACCAACAAATTCAACAACAACCTCAACATCGAAAACACCAACAAATTCAACAACAACATCGACATTGAAAAACACCAACAAATTCAACAACAACCTCAACAATGAAACACACCAACAAATTCAACAACAACCTCAACATCGAAAACACCAACAAATTCAACAACAACATCGACATTGAAAAACACCAACAAATTCAACAACAGCCTCGACATTGAAAAACACCAACAAATTCAACAACAACCTCAACATCGAAAACACCAACAAATTCAACAACCTCAAGAGAGAAAACACCAACAAATTCAACAACAATCTCGACATTGAAAAACAACAACAAATTCAACAACAACCTCGACATGGAAAAACGCCAACAAATTCAACAACAACCTCAACATTGAAAAACACCAACAAATTCAACAACAACCTCAACATCGAAAACACCAACAACCTCAACATCGAAAACACCAACAAATTCAACAACAACATCGACATTGAAAAACAGCAACAAATTCAACAACAACCTCGACATTGAAAAACAGCAACAAATTCAACAACAACCTCGACATTGAAAAACACCAACAAATTCAACAACAATCTCAACTTGAAAACCACCAACAAATTCAACAACAAATGCAACATTGAAAAACACCAACAAATTCAACAACAACCTCAACATTGAAAAACACCAACAAATTCAACAACAACCTCAACATTGAAAAACACCAACAAATTCAACAACAACCTCAACATTGAAAAACACCAACAAATTCAACAACAACATCGACATTGAAAAACACCAACAAATTCAACAACAACCTCAACATTGAAAAACACCAACAAATTCAACAACAACCTCAACATTGAAAAACACCAACAAATTCAACAACAACCCCAACATTGAAAAACACCAACAAATTCAACAACAACCTCAACATTGAAAAACAACAACAACCTCAACATTGAAAAACACCAACAAATTCAACAACAACCTCAACATTGAAAAACAACAACAACCTCAACATTGAAAAACACCAACAAATTCAACAACAACCTCAACATTGAAAAAGAACAACAACCTCAACATTGCAAAACAACAACAACCTCAACATTGAAAAACACCAACAAATTCAACAACAACCTCAACTTTGAAAACAACAACAAATTCAACAACCTCAACATTGAAAAACAACAACAACCTCAACACTGAAAAACACCAACCAATTCAACAACAACCTCATCATTGAAAAAAAGCAACAAATTCAACAACAACCTCAATATTGAAAAACAACAACAACCACAACATTGAAAAACACCAAGAAATTCAGGAACAACCTCAACATTGAAAAACACCAACAACCTCAACATTGAAAAAAAGCAACAAATTCAACAACAACCTCAACATTGAAAAACACCAACAAATTCAACAACAACCTCAACATTGAAAAACAACAACAACCACAACATTGAAAAACACCAAAAATTTCAACAACAACCTCAATATTGAAAAACACCAACAAATTCAACAAAAACCTCAACATTGAAAAACATCAACAAATTCAACAACAACGTCAGCATTGAAAAACAACAACAACCTCAACATTGAAGAACAAGAAAAAATTTCAACAACAACCTCAACATTGAAATTCAACAACAACCTCAACATTGAAAAACACCAACAAATTCAACAACAACCTCAACATTAAAAAACACCAACAAATTCAACAACAACCTCAACATTGAAAAACACCAACAAATTCAACAACAACCTCAACATTGAAAAACACCAACAAATTCAACAACAACCCCAACATTGAAAAACACCAACAAATTCAACAACAACCTCAACATTGAAAAACAACAACAACCTCAACATTGAAAAACACCAACAAATTCAACAACAACCTCAACATTGAAAAACAACAACAACCTCAACATTGAAAAACACCAACAAATTCAACAACAACCTCAACATTGAAAAAGAACAACAACCTCAACATTGCAAAACAACAACAACCTCAACATTGAAAAACACCAACAAATTCAACAACAACCTCAACATTGAAAACACCAAGAAATTTAACAACCTCAACATTGAAAAACAACAACAACCTCAACACTGAAAAACACCAACCAATTCAACAACAACCTCAACATTAAAAAACACCAACAAATTCAACAACAACCTCAACATTGAAAAACACCAACAAATTCAACAACAACCTCAACATCGAAAACACCAACAACCTCAACATCGAAAACACCAACAAATTCAACAACAACATCGACATTGAAAAACAGCAACAAATTCAACAACAACCTCGACATTGAAAGACAGCAACAAATTCAACAACAACCTCGACATTGAAAAACACCAACAAATTCAACAACAATCTCAACTTGAAAACCACCAACAAATTCAACAACAAATGCAACATTGAAAAACACCAACAAATTCAACAACAACCTCAACATTGAAAAACACCAACAAATTCAACAACAACCTCAACATTGAAAAACACCAACAAATTCAACAACAACCTCAACATTGAAAAACACCAACAAATTCAACAACAACATCGACATTGAAAAACACCAACAAATTCAACAACAACCTCAACATTGAAAAACACCAACAAATTCAACAACAACCTCAACATTGAAAAACACCAACAAATTCAACAACAACCCCAACATTGAAAAACACCAACAAATTCAACAACAACCTCAACATTGAAAAACAACAACAACCTCAACATTGAAAAACACCAACAAATTCAACAACAACCTCAACATTGAAAAACAACAACAACCTCAACATTGAAAAACACCAACAAATTCAACAACAACCTCAACATTGAAAAAGAACAACAACCTCAACATTGCAAAACAACAACAACCTCAACATTGAAAAACACCAACAAATTCAACAACAACCTCAACTTTGAAAACAACAACAAATTCAACAACCTCAACATTGAAAAACAACAACAACCTCAACACTGAAAAACACCAACCAATTCAACAACAACCTCATCATTGAAAAAAAGCAACAAATTCAACAACAACCTCAATATTGAAAAACAACAACAACCACAACATTGAAAAACACCAAGAAATTCAGGAACAACCTCAACATTGAAAAACACCAACAACCTCAACATTGAAAAAAAGCAACAAATTCAACAACAACCTCAACATTGAAAAACACCAACAAATTCAACAACAACCTCAACATTGAAAAACAACAACAACCACAACATTGAAAAACACCAAAAATTTCAACAACAACCTCAATATTGAAAAACACCAACAAATTCAACAAAAACCTCAACATTGAAAAACATCAACAAATTCAACAACAACGTCAGCATTGAAAAACAACAACAACCTCAACATTGAAGAACAAGAAAAAATTTCAACAACAACCTCAACATTGAAATTCAACAACAACCTCAACATTGAAAAACACCAACAAATTCAACAACAACCTCAACATTAAAAAACACCAACAAATTCAACAAAAACCTCAACATTGAAAAATACCAACAAATTCAACAACAACCTCAACATTGAAAAACAACAATAAATTCAACAAAAACCCCAACATTGAATAAAACCAACAAATTCAACAACAACCTCAACATCGAAAAAACCAACAAATTCAACAAGAACCGCAACATAGAAAAAACCAACAAATTCAACAACAACCTCAACTTTGTAAAACAACAACAAATTCAACAATAACCTCAACATTGAAAAACACCAACAAATTCAACAACAAACTCAATATTGAAAAACACCAACAAATTCAACAACTACCTCAACATTGAAAAACACCAACAAATTCAACAAAAACCTCAACACTGAAAAACACCAGCAAATTCAACAACAAACTCAACATTGAAAAACACCAACAAATTCAACAACAACCTCAACATTGAAAAACACCAACAAATTCAACAACAACCTCAACATTGAAAAACACCAACAAATTCAACAACAACATCGACATTGAAAAACACCAACAAATTCAACAACAACCTCAACATTGAAAAACACCAACAAATTCAACAACAACCTCAACATTGAAAAACACCAACAAATTCAACAACAACCCCAACATTGAAAAACACCAACAAATTCAACAACAACCTCAACATTGAAAAACAACAACAACCTCAACATTGAAAAACACCAACAAATTCAACAACAACCTCAACATTGAAAAACAACAACAACCTCAACATTGAAAAACACCAACAAATTCAACAACAACCTCAACATTGAAAAAGAACAACAACCTCAACATTGCAAAACAACAACAACCTCAACATTGAAAAACACCAACAAATTCAACAACAACCTCAACATTGAAAACACCAACAAATTCAACAACCTCAACATTGAAAAACAACAACAACCTCAACACTGAAAAACACCAACCAATTCAACAACAACCTCAACATTAAAAAACACCAACAAATTCAACAACAACCTCAACATTGAAAAATACCAACAAATTCAACAACAACCTCAACATTGAAAAACAACAATAAATTCAACAAAAACCTCAACATTGAATAAAACCAACAAATTCAACAACAACCTCAACATCGAAAACACCAACAAATTCAACAAGAACCGCAACATAGAAAAAACCAACAAATTCAACAACAACCTCAACTTTGTAAAACAACAACAAATTAACAATAACCTCAACATTGAAAAACACCAACAAATTCAACAACAAACTCAACATTGAAAAAGACCAACAAATTCAACAACAACCTCAACATTGAAAAACACCAGCAAATTCTACAAAAACCTCAACATTGAAAAACACCAACAAATTCAACAACAAATGCAACATTGAAAAACACCAACAAATTCAACAACAACCTCAACATTGAAAAACACCAACAAATTCAACAACAACCTCAACATTGAAAAACACCAACAAATTCAACAACAACCTCAACATTGAAAAACACCAACAAATTCAACAACAACCTCAACATTGAAAAACACCAACAAATTCAACAACAACATCGACATTGAAAAACACCAACAAATTCAACAACAACCTCAACATTGAAAAACACCAACAAATTCAACAACAACCTCAACATTGAAAAACACCAACAAATTCAACAACAACCCCAACATTGAAAAACACCAACAAATTCAACAACAACCTCAACATTGAAAAACAACAACAACCTCAACATTGAAAAACACCAACAAATTCAACAACAACCTCAACATTGAAAAACAACAACAACCTCAACATTGAAAAACACCAACAAATTCAACAACAACCTCAACATTGAAAAAGAACAACAACCTCAACATTGCAAAACAACAACAACCTCAACATTGAAAAACACCAACAAATTCAACAACAACCTCAACTTTGAAAACAACAACAAATTCAACAACCTCAACATTGAAAAACAACAACAACCTCAACACTGAAAAACACCAACCAATTCAACAACAACCTCATCATTGAAAAAAAGCAACAAATTCAACAACATCCTCAATATTGAAAAACAACAACAACCACAACATTGAAAAACACCAAGAAATTCAGGAACAACCTCAACATTGAAAAACACCAACAACCTCAACATTGAAAAAAAGCAACAAATTCAACAACAACCTCAACATTGAAAAACACCAACAAATTCAACAACAACCTCAACATTGAAAAACAACAACAACCACAACATTGAAAAACACCAAAAATTTCAACAACAACCTCAATATTGAAAAACACCAACAAATTCAACAAAAACCTCAACATTGAAAAACATCAACAAATTCAACAACAACGTCAGCATTGAAAAACAACAACAACCTCAACATTGAAGAACAAGAAAAAATTTCAACAACCTCAACATTGAAATTCAACAAAAACCTCAACATTGAAAAACACCAACAAATTCAACAACAACCTCAACATTAAAAAACACCAACAAATTCAACAACAACCTCAACATTGAAAAACAACAATAAATTCAACAAAAACCCCAACATTGAATAAAACCAACAAATTCAACAACAACCTCAACATCGAAAAAACCAACAAATTCAACAAGAACCGCAACATAGAAAAAACCAACAAATTCAACAACAACCTCAACTTTGTAAAACAACAACAAATTCAACAATAACCTCAACATTGAAAAACACCAACAAATTCAACAACAAACTCAATATTGAAAAACACCAACAAATTCAACAACTACCTCAACATTGAAAAACACCAACAAATTCAACAAAAACCTCAACACTGAAAAACACCAGCAAATTCAACAACAAACTCAACATTGAAAAACACCAACAAATTCAACAACAACCTCAACATTGAAAAACACCAACAAATTCAACAACAAGCTCAACATTGAAAAACACCAACAAATTCAACAACAACATCGACATTGAAAAACACCAACAAATTCAACAACAACCTCAACATTGAAAAACACCAACAAATTCAACAACAACCTCAACATTGAAAAACACCAACAAATTCAACAACAACCCCAACATTGAAAAACACCAACAAATTCAACAACAACCTCAACATTGAAAAACAACAACAACCTCAACATTGAAAAACACCAACAAATTCAACAACAACCTCAACATTGAAAAACAACAACAACCTCAACATTGAAAAACACCAACAAATTCAACAACAACCTCAACATTGAAAAAGAACAACAACCTCAACATTGCAAAACAACAACAACCTCAACATTGAAAAACACCAACAAATTCAACAACAACCTCAACATTGAAAACACCAACAAATTCAACAACCTCAACATTGAAAAACAACAACAACCTCAACACTGAAAAACACCAACCAATTCAACAACAACCTCATCATTGAAAAAAAGCAACAAATTCAACAACAACCTCAATATTGAAAAACAACAACCACAACATTGAAAAACACCAAGAAATTCAGCAACAACCTCAACATTGAAAAACACCAACAACCTCGACATTGAAAAAAAGCAACAAATTCAACAACAACCTCAACATTGAAAAACACCAACAAATTCAACAACAACCTCAACATTGAAAAACAACAACAACCACAACATTGAAAAACACCAAAAATTTCAACAACAACCTCAATATTGAAAAACACCAACAAATTCAACACAACCTGAACATTGAAAAACACCAACAAATTCAACAACAACCTCAACATTGAAAAACACCAACAAATTCAACAACAACCTCAACATTGAAAAACACCAACAAATTCAACAACAACATCAACATTGAAAACACCAAAAAATTCAACAACAACCTCAACATTGAAAAACAACAACAACCAGAACATTGAAAAACACCAACAAATTCAACAACAACCTCAATATTGAAAAACAACAACTACCTCAACATAGAAAACACCAACAAATTCAACAACAACCTCAACATTGAAAAACACCGACAAATTCAACACCAACTTCAACATTGAAAAACACCAACAAATTCAACAAAAACCTCAACATTGAAAAGCAGCAACAAATTCAGCAACAACCTCAACTTTGTAAAACAACAACAAATTCAACAATAACCTCAACATTGAAAAACACCAACAAATTCAACAACAACCTCAACATTGAAAAACACCAAAAAATTCAACAACAACCTCAACATTGAAAATCACCAACAAATTCAACAACAACCTCAACATTGAAAAACTCTAACAAATTCAACAACAACCTCAACATTGAAAACACCAACAAGTTCAACAACAACTTCAACATTGAAAAACCAACAAATTCAACAACAACCTCGACATTGAAAAACACCAACAAATTCAACAACAACCTCAACATTGAAAACACCAACAAATTCAACAACAACCTCAACATTGAAAAACACCAACAAATTCAACAACAACATCAACATTGAAAACACCAACAAATTCAACAACAACCTCAACATTGAAAACACCAACAAATTCAACAACAGTCTCAACATTGAAAAACAGGAACAAATTGCACAATAACATCGACATTGAAAAAACCAACAAATTCAACAAAAACCGCAAAATTGAAAACACCAACAAATTCAACAACAACCTGAACATTGACAAACACCAACAAATTCAGCAACAACCCCAACATTGAAAAACATCAACAAATTCAACAACGTCAACATTGAAAAACAACAACAACCTCAACATTGAAGAACACCAAAAAATTTCAACAACAACCTCAACATTGAAATTCAACAACAACCTCAACATTGAAAAACACCAACAAATTCAACAACAACCTCAACATTAAAAAACACCAACAAATTCAACAACAGCCTCGACATTGAAAAACACCAACAAATTCAACAACAACCTCAACATCGAAAACACCAACAAATTCAACAACAACCTCAAGAGAGAAAACACCAACAAATTCAACAACAATCTCGACATTGAAAAACAACAACAAATTCAACAACAACCTCGACATGGAAAAACGCCAACAAATTCAACAACAACCTCAACATTGAAAAACACCAACAAATTCAACAACAACCTCAACATCGAAAACACCAACAACCTCAACATCGAAAACACCAACAAATTCAACAACAACATCGACATTGAAAAACAGCAACAAATTCAACAACAACCTCGACATTGAAAAACAGCAACAAATTCAACAACAACCTCGACATTGAAAAACGCCAACAAATTCAACAACAATCTCAACTTGAAAACCACCAACAAATTCAACAACAAATGCAACATTGAAAAACACCAACAAATTCAACAACAACCTCAACATTGAAAAACACCAACAAATTCAACAACAACCTCAACATTGAAAAACACCAACAAATTCAACAACAACCTCAACATTGAAAAACACCAACAAATTCAACAACAACATCGACATTGAAAAACACCAACAAATTCAACAACAACCTCAACATTGAAAAACACCAACAAATTCAACAACAACCTCAACATTGAAAAACACCAACAAATTCAACAACAACCCCAACATTGAAAAACACCAACAAATTCAACAACAACCTCAACATTGAAAAACAACAACAACCTCAACATTGAAAAACACCAACAAATTCAACAACAACCTCAACATTGAAAAACAACAACAACCTCAACATTGAAAAACACCAACAAATTCAACAACAACCTCAACATTGAAAAAGAACAACAACCTCAACATTGCAAAACAACAACAACCTCAACATTGAAAAACACCAACAAATTCAACAACAACCTCAACTTTGAAAACAACAACAAATTCAACAACCTCAACATTGAAAAACAACAACAACCTCAACACTGAAAAACACCAACCAATTCAACAACAACCTCATCATTGAAAAAAAGCAACAAATTCAACAACAACCTCAATATTGAAAAACAACAACAACCACAACATTGAAAAACACCAAGAAATTCAGGAACAACCTCAACATTGAAAAACACCAACAACCTCAACATTGAAAAAAAGCAACAAATTCAACAACAACCTCAACATTGAAAAACACCACTAAATTCAACAACAACCTCAACATTGAAAAACAACAACAACCACAACATTGAAAAACACCAAAAATTTCAACAACAACCTCAATATTGAAAAACACCAACAAATTCAACAAAAACCTCAACATTGAAAAACATCAACAAATTCAACAACAACGTCAGCATTGAAAAACAACAACAACCTCAACATTGAAGAACAAGAAAAAATTTCAACAACAACCTCATCATTGAAATTCAACAACAACCTCAACATTGAAAAACACCAACAAATTCAACAACAACCTCAACATTAAAAAACACCAACAAATTCAACAACAACCTCAACATTGAAAAACACCAACAAATTCAACAACAACCTCAACATTGAAAAACACCAACAAATTCAACAACAACCCCAACATTGAAAAACACCAACAAATTCAACAACAACCTCAACATTGAAAAACAACAACAACCTCAACATTGAAAAACACCAACAAATTCAACAACAACCTCAACATTGAAAAACAACAACAACCTCAACATTGAAAAACACCAACAAATTCAACAACAACCTCAACATTGAAAAAGAACAACAACCTCAACATTGCAAAACAACAACAACCTCAACATTGAAAAACACCAACAAATTCAACAACAACCTCAACATTGAAAACACCAAGAAATTTAACAACCTCAACATTGAAAAACAACAACAACCTCAACACTGAAAAACACCAACCAATTCAACAACAACCTCAACATTAAAAAACACCAACAAATTCAACAACAACCTCAACATTGAAAAACACCAACAAATTCAACAACAACCTCAACATCGAAAACACCAACAACCTCAACATCGAAAACACCAACAAATTCAACAACAACATCGACATTGAAAAACAGCAACAAATTCAACAACAACCTCGACATTGAAAAACAGCAACAAATTCAACAACAACCTCGACATTGAAAAACACCAACAAATTCAACAACAATCTCAACTTGAAAACCACCAACAAATTCAACAACAAATGCAACATTGAAAAACACCAACAAATTCAACAACAACCTCAACATTGAAAAACACCAACAAATTCAACAACAACCTCAACATTGAAAAACACCAACAAATTCAACAACAACCTCAACATTGAAAAACACCAACAAATTCAACAACAACATCGACATTGAAAAACACCAACAAATTCAACAACAACCTCAACATTGAAAAACACCAACAAATTCAACAACAACCTCAACATTGAAAAACACCAACAAATTCAACAACAACCCCAACATTGAAAAACACCAACAAATTCAACAACAACCTCAACATTGAAAAACAACAACAACCTCAACATTGAAAAACACCAACAAATTCAACAACAACCTCAACATTGAAAAACAACAACAACCTCAACATTGAAAAACACCAACAAATTCAACAACAACCTCAACATTGAAAAAGAACAACAACCTCAACATTGCAAAACAACAACAACCTCAACATTGAAAAACACCAACAAATTCAACAACAACCTCAACTTTGAAAACAACAACAAATTCAACAACCTCAACATTGAAAAACAACAACAACCTCAACACTGAAAAACACCAACCAATTCAACAACAACCTCATCATTGAAAAAAAGCAACAAATTCAACAACAACCTCAATATTGAAAAACAACAACAACCACAACATTGAAAAACACCAAGAAATTCAGGAACAACCTCAACATTGAAAAACACCAACAACCTCAACATTGAAAAAAAGCAACAAATTCAACAACAACCTCAACATTGAAAAACACCAACAAATTCAACAACAACCTCAACATTGAAAAACAACAACAACCACAACATTGAAAAACACCAAAAATTTCAACAACAACCTCAATATTGAAAAACACCAACAAATTCAACAAAAACCTCAACATTGAAAAACATCAACAAATTCAACAACAACGTCAGCATTGAAAAACAACAACAACCTCAACATTGAAGAACAAGAAAAAATTTCAACAACAACCTCAACATTGAAATTCAACAACAACCTCAACATTGAAAAACACCAACAAATTCAACAACAACCTCAACATTAAAAAACACCAACAAATTCAACAAAAACCTCAACATTGAAAAATACCAACAAATTCAACAACAACCTCAACATTGAAAAACAACAATAAATTCAACAAAAACCCCAACATTGAATAAAACCAACAAATTCAACAACAACCTCAACATCGAAAAAACCAACAAATTCAACAAGAACCGCAACATAGAAAAAACCAACAAATTCAACAACAACCTCAACTTTGTAAAACAACAACAAATTCAACAATAACCTCAACATTGAAAAACACCAACAAATTCAACAACAAACTCAATATTGAAAAACACCAACAAATTCAACAACTACCTCAACATTGAAAAACACCAACAAATTCAACAAAAACCTCAACACTGAAAAACACCAGCAAATTCAACAACAAACTCAACATTGAAAAACACCAACAAATTCAACAACAACCTCAACATTGAAAAACACCAACAAATTCAACAACAACCTCAACATTGAAAAACACCAACAAATTCAACAACAACATCGACATTGAAAAACACCAACAAATTCAACAACAACCTCAACATTGAAAAACACCAACAAATTCAACAACAACCTCAACATTGAAAAACACCAACAAATTCAACAACAACCCCAACATTGAAAAACACCAACAAATTCAACAACAACCTCAACATTGAAAAACAACAACAACCTCAACATTGAAAAACACCAACAAATTCAACAACAACCTCAACATTGAAAAACAACAACAACCTCAACATTGAAAAACACCAACAAATTCAACAACAACCTCAACATTGAAAAAGAACAACAACCTCAACATTGCAAAACAACAACAACCTCAACATTGAAAAACACCAACAAATTCAACAACAACCTCAACATTGAAAACACCAACAAATTCAACAACCTCAACATTGAAAAACAACAACAACCTCAACACTGAAAAACACCAACCAATTCAACAACAACCTCAACATTAAAAAACACCAACAAATTCAACAACAACCTCAACATTGAAAAATACCAACAAATTCAACAACAACCTCAACATTGAAAAACAACAATAAATTCAACAAAAACCTCAACATTGAATAAAACCAACAAATTCAACAACAACCTCAACATCGAAAACACCAACAAATTCAACAAGAACCGCAACATAGAAAAAACCAACAAATTCAACAACAACCTCAACTTTGTAAAACAACAACAAATTAACAATAACCTCAACATTGAAAAACACCAACAAATTCAACAACAAACTCAACATTGAAAAACACCAACAAATTCAACAACAACCTCAACATTGAAAAACACCAGCAAATTCTACAAAAACCTCAACATTGAAAAACACCAACAAATTCAACAACAAATGCAACATTGAAAAACACCAACAAATTCAACAACAACCTCAACATTGAAAAACACCAACAAATTCAACAACAACCTCAACATTGAAAAACACCAACAAATTCAACAACAACCTCAACATTGAAAAACACCAACAAATTCAACAACAACATCGACATTGAAAAACACCAACAAATTCAACAACAACCTCAACATTGAAAAACACCAACAAATTCAACAACAACCTCAACATTGAAAAACACCAACAAATTCAACAACAACCCCAACATTGAAAAACACCAACAAATTCAACAACAACCTCAACATTGAAAAACAACAACAACCTCAACATTGAAAAACACCAACAAATTCAACAACAACCTCAACATTGAAAAACAACAACAACCTCAACATTGAAAAACACCAACAAATTCAACAACAACCTCAACATTGAAAAAGAACAACAACCTCAACATTGCAAAACAACAACAACCTCAACATTGAAAAACACCAACAAATTCAACAACAACCTCAACTTTGAAAACAACAACAAATTCAACAACCTCAACATTGAAAAACAACAACAACCTCAACACTGAAAAACACCAACCAATTCAACAACAACCTCATCATTGAAAAAAAGCAACAAATTCAACAACAACCTCAATATTGAAAAACAACAACAACCACAACATTGAAAAACACCAAGAAATTCAGGAACAACCTCAACATTGAAAAACACCAACAACCTCAACATTGAAAAAAAGCAACAAATTCAACAACAACCTCAACATTGAAAAACACCACTAAATTCAACAACAACCTCAACATTGAAAAACAACAACAACCACAACATTGAAAAACACCAAAAATTTCAACAACAACCTCAATATTGAAAAACACCAACAAATTCAACAAAAACCTCAACATTGAAAAACATCAACAAATTCAACAACAACGTCAGCATTGAAAAACAACAACAACCTCAACATTGAAGAACAAGAAAAAATTTCAACAACAACCTCAACATTGAAATTCAACAACAACCTCAACATTGAAAAACACCAACAAATTCAACAACAACCTCAACATTAAAAAACACCAACAAATTCAACAAAAACCTCAACATTGAAAAATACCAACAAATTCAACAACAACCTCAACATTGAAAAACAACAATAAATTCAACAAAAACCCCAACATTGAATAAAACCAACAAATTCAACAACAACCTCAACATCGAAAAAACCAACAAATTCAACAAGAACCGCAACATAGAAAAAACCAACAAATTCAACAACAACCTCAACTTTGTAAAACAACAACAAATTCAACAATAACGTCAACATTGAAAAACACCAACAAATTCAACAACAAACTCGATATTGAAAAACACCAACAAATTCAACAACTACCTCAACATTGAAAAACACCAACAAATTCAACAAAAACCTCAACACTGAAAAACACCAGCAAATTCAACAACAAACTCAACATTGAAAAACACCAACAAATTCAACAACAACCTCAACATTGAAAAACACCAACAAATTCAACAACAACCTCAACATTGAAAAACACCAACAAATTCAACAACAACATCGACATTGAAAAACACCAACAAATTCAACAACAACCTCAACATTGAAAAACACCAACAAATTCAACAACAACCTCAACATTGAAAAACACCAACAAATTCAACAACAACCCCAACATTGAAAAACACCAACAAATTCAACAACAACCTCAACATTGAAAAACAACAACAACCTCAACATTGAAAAACACCAACAAATTCAACAACAACCTCAACATTGAAAAACAACAACAACCTCAACATTGAAAAACACCAACAAATTCAACAACAACCTCAACATTGAAAAAGAACAACAACCTCAACATTGCAAAACAACAACAACCTCAACATTGAAAAACACCAACAAATTCAACAACAACCTCAACATTGAAAACACCAACAAATTCAACAACCTCAACATTGAAAAACAACAACAACCTCAACACTGAAAAACACCAACCAATTCAACAACAACCTCATCATTGAAAAAAAGCAACAAATTCAACAACAACCTCAATATTGAAAAACAACAACAACCACAACATTGAAAAACACCAAGAAATTCAGCAACAACCTCAACATTGAAAAACACCAACAACCTCGACATTGAAAAAAAGCAACAAATTCAACAACAACCTCAACATTGAAAAACACCAACAAATTCAACAACAACCTCAACATTGAAAAACAACAACAACCACAACATTGAAAAACACCAAAAATTTCAACAACAACCTCAATATTGAAAAACACCAACAAATTCAACAACAACCTCAACATTGAAAAACACCAACAAATTCAACACAACCTGAACATTGAAAAACACCAACAAATTCAACAACAACCTCAACATTGAAAAACACCAACAAATTCAACAACAACCTCAACATTGAAAAACACCAACAAATTCAACAACAACATCAACATTGAAAACACCAAAAAATTCAACAACAACCTCAACACTGAAAAACAACAACAACCAGAACATTGAAAAACACCAACAAATTCAACAACAACCTCAATATTGAAAAACAACAACTACCTCAACATAGAAAACACCAACAAATTCAACAACAACCTCAACATTGAAAAACACCGACAAATTCAACACCAACTTCAACATTGAAAAACACCAACAAATTCAACAAAAACCTCAACATTGAAAAGCAGCAACAAATTCAGCAACAACCTCAACTTTGTAAAACAACAACAAATTCAACAATAACCTCAACATTGAAAAACACCAACAAATTCAACAACAACCTCAACATTGAAAAACACCAAAAAATTCAACAACAACCTCAACATTGAAAATCACCAACAAATTCAACAACAACCTCAACATTGAAAAACACCAACAAATTCAACAACAACCTCAACATTGAAAAACACCAACAAATTCAACAACAACCTCAACATTGAAAAACACCAACAAATTCAACAACAACCTCAACATTGAAAAACAAGAATAAATTCAACAAAAACCTCAGCATTGAATAAAACCAACAAATTCAACAACAACCTCAACATCGAAAACACCAACAAATTCAACAAGAACCGCAACATAGAAAACACCAACAAATTCAACAACAACCTCAACATTGAAAAACACCAACAAATTCAACAACAACCTCAACATTGAAAAACACCAACAAATTCAACAACAACTTCAACATTGAAAAACACCAACAATTTCAACAGCAACCTCAAATTTGTAAAACAACAACAAATTCAACAATAACCTCAACATTGAAAAACACCAACAAATTCAACAACAAGCTCAACATTGAAAAACTCTAACAAATTCAACAACAACCTCAACATTGAAAACACCAACAAGTTCAACAACAACTTCAACATTGAAAAACCAACAAATTCAACAACAACCTCAACATTGAAAAACACCAACAAATTCAACAACAACATCAACATTGAAAACACCAACAAATTCAACAACAGTCTCAACATTGAAAAACAGGAACAAATTGCACAATAACATCGACATTGAAAAAACCAACAAATTCAACAAAAACCGCAAAATTGAAAACACCAACAAATTCAACAACAACCTGAACATTGACAAACACCAACAAATTCAGCAACAACCTCAACATTGAAAAACACCAACAAATTCAACAACAAGCTCAACATTGAAAAACACCAACAAATTCAACAACAACATCGACATTGAAAAACACCAACAAATTCAACAACAACCTCAACATTGAAAAACACCAACAAATTCAACAACAACCTCAACATTGAAAAACACCAACAAATTCAACAACAACCCCAACATTGAAAAACACCAACAAATTCAACAACAACCTCAACATTGAAAAACAACAACAACCTCAACATTGAAAAACACCAACAAATTCAACAACAACCTCAACATTGAAAAACAACAACAACCTCAACATTGAAAAACACCAACAAATTCAACAACAACCTCAACATTGAAAAAGAACAACAACCTCAACATTGCAAAACAACAACAACCTCAACATTGAAAAACACCAACAAATTCAACAACAACCTCAACATTGAAAACACCAACAAATTCAACAACCTCAACATTGAAAAACAACAACAACCTCAACACTGAAAAACACCAACCAATTCAACAACAACCTCATCATTGAAAAAAAGCAACAAATTCAACAACAACCTCAATATTGAAAAACAACAACAACCACAACATTGAAAAACACCAAGAAATTCAGCAACAACCTCAACATTGAAAAACACCAACAACCTCGACATTGAAAAAAAGCAACAAATTCAACAACAACCTCAACATTGAAAAACACCAACAAATTCAACAACAACCTCAACATTGAAAAACAACAACAACCACAACATTGAAAAACACCAAAAATTTCAACAACAACCTCAATATTGAAAAACACCAACAAATTCAACAACAACCTCAACATTGAAAAACACCAACAAATTCAACACAACCTGAACATTGAAAAACACCAACAAATTCAACAACAACCTCAACATTGAAAAACACCAACAAATTCAACAACAACCTCAACATTGAAAAACACCAACAAATTCAACAACAACATCAACATTGAAAACACCAAAAAATTCAACAACAACCTCAACATTGAAAAACAACAACAACCAGAACATTGAAAAACACCAACAAATTCAACAACAACCTCAATATTGAAAAACAACAACTACCTCAACATAGAAAACACCAACAAATTCAACAACAACCTCAACATTGAAAAACACCGACAAATTCAACACCAACTTCAACATTGAAAAGCAGCAACAAATTCAGCAACAACCTCAACTTTGTAAAACAACAACAAATTCAACAATAACCTCAACATTGAAAAACACCAACAAATTCAACAACAACCTCAACATTGAAAAACACCAAAAAATTCAACAACAACCTCAACATTGAAAATCACCAACAAATTCAACAACAACCTCAACATTGAAAAACTCTAACAAATTCAACAACAACCTCAACATTGAAAACACCAACAAGTTCAACAACAACTTCAACATTGAAAAACCAACAAATTCAACAACAACCTCGACATTGAAAAACACCAACAAATTCAACAACAACCTCAACATTGAAAACACCAACAAATTCAACAACAACCTCAACATTGAAAAACACCAACAAATTCAACAACAACATCAACATTGAAAACACCAACAAATTCAACAACAACCTCAACATTGAAAACACCAACAAATTCAACAACAGTCTCAACATTGAAAAACAGGAACAAATTGCACAATAACATCGACATTGAAAAAACCAACAAATTCAACAAAAACCGCAAAATTGAAAACACCAACAAATTCAACAACAACCTGAACATTGACAAACACCAACAAATTCAGCAACAACCCCAACATTGAAAAACATCAACAAATTCAACAACGTCAACATTGAAAAACAACAACAACCTCAACATTGAAGAACACCAAAAAATTTCAACAACAACCTCAACATTGAAATTCAACAACAACCTCAACATTGAAAAACACCAACAAATTCAACAACAACCTCAACATTAAAAAACACCAACAAATTCAACAACAGCCTCGACATTGAAAAACACCAACAAATTCAACAACAACCTCAACATCGAAAACACCAACAAATTCAACAACAACCTCAAGAGAGAAAACACCAACAAATTCAACAACAATCTCGACATTGAAAAACAACAACAAATTCAACAACAACCTCGACATGGAAAAACGCCAACAAATTCAACAACAACCTCAACATTGAAAAACACCAACAAATTCAACAACAACCTCAACATCGAAAACACCAACAACCTCAACATCGAAAACACCAACAAATTCAACAACAACATCGACATTGAAAAACAGCAACAAATTCAACAACAACCTCGACATTGAAAAACAGCAACAAATTCAACAACAACCTCGACATTGAAAAACGCCAACAAATTCAACAACAATCTCAACTTGAAAACCACCAACAAATTCAACAACAAATGCAACATTGAAAAACACCAACAAATTCAACAACAACCTCAACATTGAAAAACACCAACAAATTCAACAACAACCTCAACATTGAAAAACACCAACAAATTCAACAACAACCTCAACATTGAAAAACACCAACAAATTCAACAACAACATCGACATTGAAAAACACCAACAAATTCAACAACAACCTCAACATTGAAAAACACCAACAAATTCAACAACAACCTCAACATTGAAAAACACCAACAAATTCAACAACAACCCCAACATTGAAAAACACCAACAAATTCAACAACAACCTCAACATTGAAAAACAACAACAACCTCAACATTGAAAAACACCAACAAATTCAACAACAACCTCAACATTGAAAAACAACAACAACCTCAACATTGAAAAACACCAACAAATTCAACAACAACCTCAACATTGAAAAAGAACAACAACCTCAACATTGCAAAACAACAACAACCTCAACATTGAAAAACACCAACAAATTCAACAACAACCTCAACTTTGAAAACAACAACAAATTCAACCACCTCAACATTGAAAAACAACAACAACCTCAACACTGAAAAACACCAACCAATTCAACAACAACCTCATCATTGAAAAAAAGCAACAAATTCAACAACAACCTCAATATTGAAAAACAACAACAACCACAACATTGAAAAACACCAAGAAATTCAGGAACAACCTCAACATTGAAAAACACCAACAACCTCAACATTGAAAAAAAGCAACAAATTCAACAACAACCTCAACATTGAAAAACACCAACAAATTCAACAACAACCTCAACATTGAAAAACAACAACAACCACAACATTGAAAAACACCAAAAATTTCAACAACAACCTCAATATTGAAAAACACCAACAAATTCAACAAAAACCTCAACATTGAAAAACATCAACAAATTCAACAACAACGTCAGCATTGAAAAACAACAACAACCTCAACATTGAAGAACAAGAAAAAATTTCAACAACAACCTCAACATTGAAATTCAACAACAACCTCAACATTGAAAAACACCAACAAATTCAACAACAACCTCAACATTAAAAAACACCAACAAATTCAACAACAACCTCAACATTGAAAAACACCAACAAATTCAACAACAACCTCAACATTGAAAAACACCAACAAATTCAACAACAACCCCAACATTGAAAAACACCAACAAATTCAACAACAACCTCAACATTGAAAAACAACAACAACCTCAACATTGAAAAACACCAACAAATTCAACAACAACCTCAACATTGAAAAACAACAACAACCTCAACATTGAAAAACACCAACAAATTCAACAACAACCTCAACATTGAAAAAGAACAACAACCTCAACATTGCAAAACAACAACAACCTCAACATTGAAAAACACCAACAAATTCAACAACAACCTCAACATTGAAAACACCAAGAAATTTAACAACCTCAACATTGAAAAACAACAACAACCTCAACACTGAAAAACACCAACCAATTCAACAACAACCTCAACATTAAAAAACACCAACAAATTCAACAACAACCTCAACATTGAAAAACACCAACAAATTCAACAACAACCTCAACATCGAAAACACCAACAACCTCAACATCGAAAACACCAACAAATTCAACAACAACCTCGACATTGAAAAACAGCAACAAATTCAACAACAACCTCGACATTGAAAAACACCAACAAATTCAACAACAATCTCAACTTGAAAACCACCAACAAATTCAACAACAAATGCAACATTGAAAAACACCAACAAATTCAACAACAACCTCAACATTGAAAAACACCAACAAATTCAACAACAACCTCAACATTGAAAAACACCAACAAATTCAACAACAACCTCAACATTGAAAAACACCAACAAATTCAACAACAACATCGACATTGAAAAACACCAACAAATTCAACAACAACCTCAACATTGAAAAACACCAACAAATTCAACAACAACCTCAACATTGAAAAACACCAACAAATTCAACAACAACCCCAACATTGAAAAACACCAACAAATTCAACAACAACCTCAACATTGAAAAACAACAACAACCTCAACATTGAAAAACACCAACAAATTCAACAACAACCTCAACATTGAAAAACAACAACAACCTCAACATTGAAAAACACCAACAAATTCAACAACAACCTCAACATTGAAAAAGAACAACAACCTCAACATTGCAAAACAACAACAACCTCAACATTGAAAAACACCAACAATTTCAACAACAACCTCAACTTTGAAAACAACAACAAATTCAACAACCTCAACATTGAAAAACAACAACAACCTCAACACTGAAAAACACCAACCAATTCAACAACAACCTCATCATTGAAAAAAAGCAACAAATTCAACAACAACCTCAATATTGAAAAACAACAACAACCACAACATTGAAAAACACCAAGAAATTCAGGAACAACCTCAACATTGAAAAACACCAACAACCTCAACATTGAAAAAAAGCAACAAATTCAACAACAACCTCAACATTGAAAAACACCAACAAATTCAACAACAACCTCAACATTGAAAAACAACAACAACCACAACATTGAAAAACACCAAAAATTTCAACAACAACCTCAATATTGAAAAACACCAACAAATTCAACAAAAACCTCAACATTGAAAAACATCAACAAATTCAACAACAACGTCAGCATTGAAAAACAACAACAACCTCAACATTGAAGAACAAGAAAAAATTTCAACAACAACCTCAACATTGAAATTCAACAACAACCTCAACATTGAAAAACACCAACAAATTCAACAACAACCTCAACATTAAAAAACACCAACAAATTCAACAAAAACCTCAACATTGAAAAATACCAACAAATTCAACAACAACCTCAACATTGAAAAACAACAATAAATTCAACAAAAACCCCAACATTGAATAAAACCAACAAATTCAACAACAACCTCAACATCGAAAAAACCAACAAATTCAACAAGAACCGCAACATAGAAAAAACCAACAAATTCAACAACAACCTCAACTTTGTAAAACAACAACAAATTCAACAATAACCTCAACATTGAAAAACACCAACAAATTCAACAACAAACTCAATATTGAAAAACACCAACAAATTCAACAACTACCTCAACATTGAAAAACACCAACAAATTCAACAAAAACCTCAACACTGAAAAACACCAGCAAATTCAACAACAAACTCAACATTGAAAAACACCAACAAATTCAACAACAACCTCAACATTGAAAAACACCAACAAATTCAACAACAACCTCAACATTGAAAAACACCAACAAATTCAACAACAACATCGACATTGAAAAACACCAACAAATTCAACAACAACCTCAACATTGAAAAACACCAACAAATTCAACAACAACCTCAACATTGAAAAACACCAACAAATTCAACAACAACCCCAACATTGAAAAACACCAACAAATTCAACAACAACCTCAACATTGAAAAACAACAACAACCTCAACATTGAAAAACACCAACAAATTCAACAACAACCTCAACATTGAAAAACAACAACAACCTCAACATTGAAAAACACCAACAAATTCAACAACAACCTCAACATTGAAAAAGAACAACAACCTCAACATTGCAAAACAACAACAACCTCAACATTGAAAAACACCAACAAATTCAACAACAACCTCAACATTGAAAACACCAACAAATTCAACAACCTCAACATTGAAAAACAACAACAACCTCAACACTGAAAAACACCAACCAATTCAACAACAACCTCAACATTAAAAAACACCAACAAATTCAACAACAACCTCAACATTGAAAAATACCAACAAATTCAACAACAACCTCAACATTGAAAAACAACAATAAATTCAACAAAAACCTCAACATTGAATAAAACCAACAAATTCAACAACAACCTCAACATCGAAAACACCAACAAATTCAACAAGAACCGCAACATAGAAAAAACCAACAAATTCAACAACAACCTCAACTTTGTAAAACAACAACAAATTAACAATAACCTCAACATTGAAAAACACCAACAAATTCAACAACAAACTCAACATTGAAAAACACCAACAAATTCAACAACAACCTCAACATTGAAAAACACCAGCAAATTCTACAAAAACCTCAACATTGAAAAACACCAACAAATTCAACAACAAATGCAACATTGAAAAACACCAACAAATTCAACAACAACCTCAACATTGAAAAACACCAACAAATTCAACAACAACCTCAACATTGAAAAACACCAACAAATTCAACAACAACCTCAACATTGAAAAACACCAACAAATTCAACAACAACATCGACATTGAAAAACACCAACAAATTCAACAACAACCTCAACATTGAAAAACACCAACAAATTCAACAACAACCTCAACATTGAAAAACACCAACAAATTCAACAACAACCCCAACATTGAAAAACACCAACAAATTCAACAACAACCTCAACATTGAAAAACAACAACAACCTCAACATTGAAAAACACCAACAAATTCAACAACAACCTCAACATTGAAAAACAACAACAACCTCAACATTGAAAAACACCAACAAATTCAACAACAACCTCAACATTGAAAAAGAACAACAACCTCAACATTGCAAAACAACAACAACCTCAACATTGAAAAACACCAACAAATTCAACAACAACCTCAACTTTGAAAACAACAACAAATTCAACAACCTCAACATTGAAAAACAACAACAACCTCAACACTGAAAAACACCAACCAATTCAACAACAACCTCATCATTGAAAAAAAGCAACAAATTCAACAACAACCTCAATATTGAAAAACAACAACAACCACAACATTGAAAAACACCAAGAAATTCAGGAACAACCTCAACATTGAAAAACACCAACAACCTCAACATTGAAAAAAAGCAACAAATTCAACAACAACCTCAACATTGAAAAACACCAACAAATTCAACAACAACCTCAACATTGAAAAACAACAACAACCACAACATTGAAAAACACCAAAAATTTCAACAACAACCTCAATATTGAAAAACACCAACAAATTCAACAAAAACCTCAACATTGAAAAACATCAACAAATTCAACAACAACGTCAGCATTGAAAAACAACAACAACCTCAACATTGAAGAACAAGAAAAAATTTCAACAACAACCTCAACATTGAAATTCAACAACAACCTCAACATTGAAAAACACCAACAAATTCAACAACCTCAACATTAAAAAACACCAACAAATTCAACAAAAACCTCAACATTGAAAAATACCAACAAATTCAACAACAACCTCAACATTGAAAAACAACAATAAATTCAACAAAAACCCCAACATTGAATAAAACCAACAAATTCAACAACAACCTCAACATCGAAAAAACCAACAAATTCAACAAGAACCGCAACATAGAAAAAACCAACAAATTCAACAACAACCTCAACTTTGTAAAACAACAACAAATTCAACAATAACCTCAACATTGAAAAACACCAACAAATTCAACAACAAACTCGATATTGAAAAACACCAACAAATTCAACAACTACCTCAACATTGAAAAACACCAACAAATTCAACAAAAACCTCAACACTGAAAAACACCAGCAAATTCAACAACAAACTCAACATTGAAAAACACCAACAAATTCAACAACAACCTCAACATTGAAAAACACCAACAAATTCAACAACAACCTCAACATTGAAAAACACCAACAAATTCAACAACAACATCGACATTGAAAAACACCAACAAATTCAACAACAACCTCAACATTGAAAAACACCAACAAATTCAACAACAACCTCAACATTGAAAAACACCAACAAATTCAACAACAACCCCAACATTGAAAAACACCAACAAATTCAACAACAACCTCAACATTGAAAAACAACAACAACCTCAACATTGAAAAACACCAACAAATTCAACAACAACCTCAACATTGAAAAACAACAACAACCTCAACATTGAAAAACACCAACAAATTCAACAACAACCTCAACATTGAAAAAGAACAACAACCTCAACATTGCAAAACAACAACAACCTCAACATTGAAAAACACCAACAAATTCAACAACAACCTCAACATTGAAAACACCAACAAATTCAACAACCTCAACATTGAAAAACAACAACAACCTCAACACTGAAAAACACCAACCAATTCAACAACAACCTCATCATTGAAAAAAAGCAACAAATTCAACAACAACCTCAATATTGAAAAACAACAACAACCACAACATTGAAAAACACCAAGAAATTCAGCAACAACCTCAACATTGAAAAACACCAACAACCTCGACATTGAAAAAAAGCAACAAATTCAACAACAACCTCAACATTGAAAAACACCAACAAATTCAACAACAACCTCAACATTGAAAAACAACAACAACCACAACATTGAAAAACACCAAAAATTTCAACAACAACCTCAATATTGAAAAACACCAACAAATTCAACAACAACCTCAACATTGAAAAACACCAACAAATTCAACACAACCTGAACATTGAAAAACACCAACAAATTCAACAACAACCTCAACATTGAAAAACACCAACAAATTCAACAACAACCTCAACATTGAAAAACACCAACAAATTCAACAACAACATCAACATTGAAAACACCAAAAAATTCAACAACAACCTCAACATTGAAAAACAACAACAACCAGAACATTGAAAAACACCAACAAATTCAACAACAACCTCAATATTGAAAAACAACAACTACCTCAACATAGAAAACACCAACAAATTCAACAACAACCTCAACATTGAAAAACACCGACAAATTCAACACCAACTTCAACATTGAAAAACACCAACAAATTCAACAAAAACCTCAACATTGAAAAGCAGCAACAAATTCAGCAACAACCTCAACTTTGTAAAACAACAACAAATTCAACAATAACCTCAACATTGAAAAACACCAACAAATTCAACAACAACCTCAACATTGAAAAACACCAAAAAATTCAACAACAACCTCAACATTGAAAATCACCAACAAATTCAACAACAACCTCAACATTGAAAAACACCAACAAATTCAACAACAACCTCAACATTGAAAAACACCAACAAATTCAACAACAACCTCAACATTGAAAAACACCAACAAATTCAACAACAACCTCAACATTGAAAAACAAGAATAAATTCAACAAAAACCTCAGCATTGAATAAAACCAACAAATTCAACAACAACCTCAACATCGAAAACACCAACAAATTCAACAAGAACCGCAACATAGAAAACACCAACAAATTCAACAACAACCTCAACATTGAAAAACACCAACAAATTCAACAACAACCTCAACATTGAAAAACACCAACAAATTCAACAACAACTTCAACATTGAAAAACACCAACAATTTCAACAGCAACCTCAAATTTGTAAAACAACAACAAATTCAACAATAACCTCAACATTGAAAAACACCAACAAATTCAACAACAAGCTCAACATTGAAAAACTCTAACAAATTCAACAACAACCTCAACATTGAAAACACCAACAAGTTCAACAACAACTTCAACATTGAAAAACCAACAAATTCAACAACAACCTCAACATTGAAAAACACCAACAAATTCAACAACAACATCAACATTGAAAACACCAACAAATTCAACAACAGTCTCAACATTGAAAAACAGGAACAAATTGCACAATAACATCGACATTGAAAAAACCAACAAATTCAACAAAAACCGCAAAATTGAAAACACCAACAAATTCAACAACAACCTGAACATTGACAAACACCAACAAATTCAGCAACAACCTCAACATTGAAAAACATCAACAAATTCAACAACGTCAACATTGAAAAACAACAACAACCTCAACATTGAAGAACACCAAAAAATTTCAACAACAACCTCAACATTGAAATTCAACAACAACCTCAACATTGAAAAACACCAACAAATTCAACAACAACCTCAACATTAAAAAACACCAACAAATTCAACAACAACCTCAACATTGAAAAATACCAACAAATTCAACAACAACCTCAACATTGAAAAACAACAATAAATTCAACAAAAACCTCAACACTGAAAAACACCAGCAAATTCAACAACAAACTCAACATTGAAAAACACCAACAAATTCAACAACAACCTCAACATTGAAAAACACCAACAAATTCAACAACAACCTCAACATTGAAAAACACCAACAAATTCAACAACAACATCGACATTGAAAAACACCAACAAATTCAACAACAACCTCAACATTGAAAAACACCAACAAATTCAACAACAACCTCAACATTAAAAAACACCAACAAATTCAACAACAACCTCAACATTGAAAAATACCAACAAATTCAACAACAACCTCAACATTGAAAAACAACAATAAATTCAACAAAAACCTCAACATTGAATAAAACCAACAAATTCAACAACAACCTCAACAATGAAAAACACCAACAAATTCAACAACAACCTCAACATCGAAAACACCAACAAATTCAACAACAACATCGACATTGAAAAACACCAACAAATTCAACAACAACCTCAACAATGAAACACACCAACAAATTCAACAACAACCTCAACATCGAAAACACCAACAAATTCAACAACAACATCGACATTGAAAAACACCAACAAATTCAACAACAGCCTCGACATTGAAAAACACCAACAAATTCAACAACAACCTCAACATCGAAAACACCAACAAATTCAACAACAACCTCAAGAGAGAAAACACCAACAAATTCAACAACAATCTCGACATTGAAAAACAACAACAAATTCAACAACAACCTCGACATGGAAAAACGCCAACAAATTCAACAACAACCTCAACATTGAAAAACACCAACAAATTCAACAACAACCTCAACATCGAAAACACCAACAACCTCAACATCGAAAACACCAACAAATTCAACAACAACATCGACATTGAAAAACAGCAACAAATTCAACAACAACCTCGACATTGAAAAACAGCAACAAATTCAACAACAACCTCGACATTGAAAAACACCAACAAATTCAACAACAATCTCAACTTGAAAACCACCAACAAATTCAACAACAACCTCAACAATGAAAAACACCAACAAATTCAACAACAACCACAACATCGAAAACACCAAAAAATTCAACAACAACATGGACATTGAAAAACACCAACAAATTCAACAACAACCTCGACATTGAAAAACACCAACAAATTCAACAACAACCTCAACATCGAAAACACCAACAAATTCAACAACAACCTCAACAGAGAAAACATCAACAAATTCAACAACAATCTCGACATTGAAAAACACCAACAAATTCAACAACAACCTCGACATGGAAAAACACCAACAAATTCAACAACAACCTCGACATTGAAAAACACCAACAAATCAACAACAACATCAACATTAAAAAAAACCAACAAATTCAACAACAACCTAAACATTAAAAAACACCAACAAGTTCAACAACAACCTCAACATTGAAAAACACCAACAAATTCAACAACAACATCAACATAGAAAACACCAACAAATTCAACAACAACATCGACATTGAAAAACACCAACAAATTCAAAAACCTCAACAATAAAAAACACCAACAAATTCAACAACAACCTCAACATTGAAAAACACCAACAAATTCAACAACAACCTCAACATAGAAAACACCAACAAATTCAACAACAACATCGACATTGAAAAACACCAACAAATTCAAAAACAACCTCAACAATAAAAAACACCAACAAATTCAACAACAACCTCAACATTGAAAAACACCAACAAATTCAACAACAACCTCAACATTGAAAAACACCAACAAATTCAACAACAACCTCAACATTGAAAAACACCAACAAATTCAACAAGAACCTCAACATTGAAAAACACCAAAAAATTCAACAACAACCTCAACATTGAAAAACACCAACAAGTTCAACAACAACCTCAACATTGAAAGACACCAACAAATTCAACAACAACCTCAACATAGAAAACACCAACAAATTCAACAACAACATCGACATTGAAAAACACCAACAAATTCAAAAACAACCTCAACAATAAAAAACACCAACAAATTCAACAACAACCTCAACATTGAAAAACACCAACAAATTCAACAGCAACCTCAACATTGAAAACACCAACAAATTCAACAACAACTTCAACATTGAAAAACCAACAAATTCAACAACAACCTCGACATTGAAAAACACCAACAAATTCAATAACAACCTCAACATTGAAAACACCAACAACTTCAACAAGAACCTCAACATTGAAAAACACGAACAAATTCAACAACAACCTCAACATTGAAAACACCAACAAATTCAACAACAACCTCAACTTTGAAAACACCAACAAATTCAACAACAGTCTCAACATTGAAAAACAGGAACAAATTGCACAATAACATCGACATTGAAAAAACCAACAAATTCAACAACAACCGCAAAATTAAAAACACCAACAAATTCAACAACAACCTGAACATTGACAAACACCAACAAATTCAGCAACAACCTCAACATTGAAAAACATCAACAAATTCAACAACTACGACAACATTGAAAAACAACAACAACCTCAACATTGAAGAACACCAAAAAATTTCAACAACAACCTCAACATTGAAATTCAACAACAACCTCAACATTGAAAAACACCAACAAATTCAACAACAACCTCAACATTAAAAAACACCAACAAATTCAACAACAACCTCAACATTGAAAAATACCAACAAATTCAACAACAACCTCAACATTGAAAAACAACAATAAATTCAACAAAAACCTCAACATTGAATAAAACCAACAAATTCAACAACAACCTCAACATCGAAAACAGCAACAAATTCAACAAGAACCGCAACATAGAAAAAACCAACAAATTCAACAACAACCTCAACTTTGTAAAACAACAACAAATTAACAATAACCTCAACATTGAAAAACACCAACAAATTCAACAACAACCTCAACATTGAAAAACACCAGCAAATTCAACAAAAACCTCAACATTGAAAAACACCAACAAATTCAACAACAAACGCAACATTGAAAAACACCAACAAATTCAACAACAACCTCAACATTGAAAAACACCAACAAATTCAACAACAACCTCAACATTGAAAAACACCAACAAATTCAACAACAACCTCAACATTGAAAAACACCAACAAATTCAACAAGAACATCGACATTGAAAAACACCAACAAATTCAACAACAACCTCAACATTGAAAAACACCAACAAATTCAACAACAACCTCAACATTGAAAAACACCAACAAATTCAACAACAACCCCAACATTGAAAAACACCAACAAATTCAACAACAACCTCAACATTGAAAAACAACAACAACCTCAACATTGGAGAACACCAACAAATTCAACAACAACCTCAACATTGAAAAACAACAACAACCTCAACATTGAAAAACACCAACAAATTCAACAACAACCTCAACATTGAAAAACAACAACAACCTCAACATTGAAAAACACCAACAAATTCAACAACAACCTCAACATTGAAAAACACCAACAACCTCAAAATTGAAAAAAAGCAACAAATTCAACAACAACCTCAACATAGAAAACACCAACAAATTCAACAACAACATCGACATTGAAAAACACCAACAAATTCAAAAACAACCTCAACAATAAAAAACACCAAAAAATTCAACAACAACCTCAACATTGAAAAACACCAACAAATTCAACAGCAACCTCAACATTGAAAACACCAACAAATTCAACAACAACTTCAACATTGAAAAACCAACAAATTCAACAACAACCTCGACATTGAAAAACACCAACAAATTCAACAACAACCTCAACATTGAAAACACCAACAAATTCAACAACAACCTCAACATTGAAAAACACCAACAAATTCAACAACAACCTCAACATTGAAAACACCAACAAATTCAACAACAACCTCAACTTTGAAAACACCAACAAATTCAACAACAGTCTCAACATTGAAAAACAGGAACAAATTGCACAATAACATCGACATTGAAAAAACCAACAAATTCAACAACAACCGCAAAATTGAAAACACCAACAAATTCAACAACAACCTGAACATTGACAAACACCAACAAATTCAGCAATAACCTCAACATTGAAAAACATCAACAAATTCAACAACAACGTCAACATTGAAAAACAACAACAACCTCAACATTGAAGAACACCAAAAAATTTCAACAACAACCTCAACATTGAAATTCAACAACAAACTCAACATTGAAAAACACCAACAAATTCAACAACAACCTCAACATTAAAAAACACCAACAAATTCAACAACAACCTCAACATTGAAAAATACCAACAAATTCAACAACAACCTCAACATTGAAAAACAACAATAAATTCAACAAAAACCTCAACATTGAATAAAACCAACAAATTCAACAACAACCTCAACATCGAAAACACCAACAAATTCAACAAGAACCGCAACATAGAAAAAACCAACAAATTCAACAACAACCTCAACTTTGTAAAACAACAACAAATTAACAATAACCTCAACATTGAAAAACACCAACAAATTCAACAACAAACTCAACATTGAAAAACACCAACAAATTCAACAACAACCTCAACATTGAAAAACACCAGCAAATTCTACAAAAACCTCAACATTGAAAAACACCAACAAATTCAACAACAAATGCAACATTGAAAAACACCAACAAATTCAACAACAACCTCAACATCGAAAAACACCAACAAATTCAACAACAACCTCAACATTGAAAAACACCAACAAATTCAACAACAACCTCAACATTGAAAAACACCAACAAATTCAACAACAACATCGACATTGAAAAACACCAACAAATTCAACAACAACCTCAACATTGAAAAACACCAACAAATTCAACAACAACCTCAACATTGAAAAACACCAACAAATTCAACAACAACCCCAACATTGAAAAACACCAACAAATTCAACAACAACCTCAACATTGAAAAACAACAACAACCTCAACATTGAAAAACACCAACAAATTCAACAACAACCTCAACATTGAAAAACAACAACAACCTCAACATTGAAAAACACCAACAAATTCAACAACAACCTCAACATTGAAAAAGAACAACAACCTCAACATTGCAAAACAACAACAACCTCAACATTGAAAAACACCAACAAATTCAACAACAACCTCAACTTTGAAAACAACAACAAATTCAACAACCTCAACATTGAAAAACAACAACAACCTCAACACTGAAAAACACCAACCAATTCAACAACAACCTCATCATTGAAAAAAAGCAACAAATTCAACAACAACCTCAATATTGAAAAACAACAACAACCACAACATTGAAAAACACCAAGAAATTCAGGAACAACCTCAACATTGAAAAACACCAACAACCTCAACATTGAAAAAAAGCAACAAATTCAACAACAACCTCAACATTGAAAAACACCAACAAATTCAACAACAACCACAACATTGAAAAACACCAAAAATTTCAACAACAACCTCAATATTGAAAAACACCAACAAATTCAACAAAAACCTCAACATTGAAAAACATCAACAAATTCAACAACAACGTCAGCATTGAAAAACAACAACAACCTCAACATTGAAGAACAAGAAAAAATTTCAACAACAACCTCAACATTGAAATTCAACAACAACCTCAACATTGAAAAACACCAACAAATTCAACAACAACCTCAACATTAAAAAACACCAACAAATTCAACAAAAACCTCAACATTGAAAAATACCAACAAATTCAACAACAACCTCAACATTGAAAAACAACAATAAATTCAACAAAAACCCCAACATTGAATAAAACCAACAAATTCAACAACAACCTCAACATCGAAAAAACCAACAAATTCAACAAGAACCGCAACATAGAAAAAACCAACAAATTCAACAACAACCTCAACTTTGTAAAACAACAACAAATTCAACAATAACCTCAACATTGAAAAACACCAACAAATTCAACAACAAACTCGATATTGAAAAACACCAACAAATTCAACAACTACCTCAACATTGAAAAACACCAACAAATTCAACAAAAACCTCAACACTGAAAAACACCAGCAAATTCAACAACAAACTCAACATTGAAAAACACCAACAAATTCAACAACAACCTCAACATTGAAAAACACCAACAAATTCAACAACAACCTCAACATTGAAAAACACCAACAAATTCAACAACAACATCGACATTGAAAAACACCAACAAATTCAACAACAACCTCAACATTGAAAAACACCAACAAATTCAACAACAACCTCAACATTGAAAAACACCAACAAATTCAACAACAACCCCAACATTGAAAAACACCAACAAATTCAACAACAACCTCAACATTGAAAAACAACAACAACCTCAACATTGAAAAACACCAACAAATTCAACAACAACCTCAACATTGAAAAACAACAACAACCTCAACATTGAAAAACACCAACAAATTCAACAACAACCTCAACATTGAAAAAGAACAACAACCTCAACATTGCAAAACAACAACAACCTCAACATTGAAAAACACCAACAAATTCAACAACAACCTCAACATTGAAAACACCAACAAATTCAACAACCTCAACATTGAAAAACAACAACAACCTCAACACTGAAAAACACCAACCAATTCAACAACAACCTCATCATTGAAAAAAAGCAACAAATTCAACAACAACCTCAATATTGAAAAACAACAACAACCACAACATTGAAAAACACCAAGAAATTCAGCAACAACCTCAACATTGAAAAACACCAACAACCTCGACATTGAAAAAAAGCAACAAATTCAACAACAACCTCAACATTGAAAAACACCAACAAATTCAACAACAACCTCAACATTGAAAAACAACAACAACCACAACATTGAAAAACACCAAAAATTTCAACAACAACCTCAATATTGAAAAACACCAACAAATTCAACAACAACCTCAACATTGAAAAACACCAACAAATTCAACACAACCTGAACATTGAAAAACACCAACAAATTCAACAACAACCTCAACATTGAAAAACACCAACAAATTCAACAACAACCTCAACATTGAAAAACACCAACAGATTCAACAACAACATCAACATTGAAAACACCAAAAAATTCAACAACAACCTCAACATTGAAAAACAACAACAACCAGAACATTGAAAAACACCAACAAATTCAACAACAACCTCAATATTGAAAAACAACAACTACCTCAACATAGAAAACACCAACAAATTCAACAACAACCTCAACATTGAAAAACACCGACAAATTCAACACCAACTTCAACATTGAAAAACACCAACAAATTCAACAAAAACCTCAACATTGAAAAGCAGCAACAAATTCAGCAACAACCTCAACTTTGTAAAACAACAACAAATTCAACAATAACCTCAACATTGAAAAACACCAACAAATTCAACAACAACCTCAACATTGAAAAACACCAAAAAATTCAACAACAACCTCAACATTGAAAATCACCAACAAATTCAACAACAACCTCAACATTGAAAAACACCAACAAATTCAACAACAACCTCAACATTGAAAAACACCAACAAATTCAACAACAACCTCAACATTGAAAAACACCAACAAATTCAACAACAACCTCAACATTGAAAAACAAGAATAAATTCAACAAAAACCTCAGCATTGAATAAAACCAACAAATTCAACAACAACCTCAACATCGAAAACACCAACAAATTCAACAAGAACCGCAACATAGAAAACACCAACAAATTCAACAACAACCTCAACATTGAAAAACACCAACAAATTCAACAACAACCTCAACATTGAAAAACACCAACAAATTCAACAACAACTTCAACATTGAAAAACACCAACAATTTCAACAGCAACCTCAAATTTGTAAAACAACAACAAATTCAACAATAACCTCAACATTGAAAAACACCAACAAATTCAACAACAAGCTCAACATTGAAAAACTCTAACAAATTCAACAACAACCTCAACATTGAAAACACCAACAAGTTCAACAACAACTTCAACATTGAAAAACCAACAAATTCAACAACAACCTCGACATTGAAAAACACCAACAAATTCAACAACAACCTCAACATTGAAAACACCAACAAATTCAACAACAACCTCAACATTGAAAAACACCAACAAATTCAACAACAACATCAACATTGAAAACACCAACAAATTCAACAACAACCTCAACATTGAAAACACCAACAAATTCAACAACAGTCTCAACATTGAAAAACAGGAACAAATTGCACAATAACATCGACATTGAAAAAACCAACAAATTCAACAAAAACCGCAAAATTGAAAACACCAACAAATTCAACAACAACCTGAACATTGACAAACACCAACAAATTCAGCAACAACCTCAACATTGAAAAACATCAACAAATTCAACAACGTCAACATTGAAAAACAACAACAACCTCAACATTGAAGAACACCAAAAAATTTCAACAACAACCTCAACATTGAAATTCAACAACAACCTCAACATTGAAAAACACCAACAAATTCAACAACAACCTCAACATTAAAAAACACCAACAAATTCAACAACAACCTCAACATTGAAAAATACCAACAAATTCAACAACAACCTCAACATTGAAAAACAACAATAAATTCAACAAAAACCTCAACATTGAATAAAACCAACAAATTCAACAACAACCTCAACAATGAAAAACACCAACAAATTCAACAACAACCTCAACATCGAAAACACCAACAAATTCAACAACAACATCGACATTGAAAAACACCAACAAATTCAACAACAACCTCAACAATGAAACACACCAACAAATTCAACAACAACCTCAACATCGAAAACACCAACAAATTCAACAACAACATCGACATTGAAAAACACCAACAAATTCAACAACAACCTCGACATTGAAAAACACCAACAAATTCAACAACAACCTCAACATCGAAAACACCAACAAATTCAACAACAACCTCAACAGAGAAAACATCAACAAATTCAACAACAATCTCGACATTGAAAAACACCAACAAATTCAACAACAACCTCGACATGGAAAAACACCAACAAATTCAACAACAACCTCGACATTGAAAAACACCAACAAATCAACAACAACATCAACATTAAAAAAAACCAACAAATTCAACAACAACCTAAACATTAAAAAACACCAACAAGTTCAACAACAACCTCAACATTGAAAAACACCAACAAATTCAACAACAACATCAACATAGAAAACACCAACAAATTCAACAACAACATCGACATTGAAAAACACCAACAAATTCAAAAACCTCAACAATAAAAAACACCAACAAATTCAACAACAACCTCAACATTGAAAAACACCAACAAATTCAACAACAACCTCAACATAGAAAACACCAACAAATTCAACAACAACATCGACATTGAAAAACACCAACAAATTCAAAAACAACCTCAACAATAAAAAACACCAACAAATTCAACAACAACCTCAACATTGAAAAACACCAACAAATTCAACAACAACCTCAACATTGAAAAACACCAACAAATTCAACAACAACCTCAACATTGAAAAACACCAACAAATTCAACAAGAACCTCAACATTGAAAAACACCAAAAAATTCAACAACAACCTCAACATTGAAAAACACCAACAAGTTCAACAACAACCTCAACATTGAAAGACACCAACAAATTCAACAACAACCTCAACATAGAAAACACCAACAAATTCAACAACAACATCGACATTGAAAAACACCAACAAATTCAAAAACAACCTCAACAATAAAAAACACCAACAAATTCAACAACAACCTCAACATTGAAAAACACCAACAAATTCAACAGCAACCTCAACATTGAAAACACCAACAAATTCAACAACAACTTCAACATTGAAAAACCAACAAATTCAACAACAACCTCGACATTGAAAAACACCAACAAATTCAATAACAACCTCAACATTGAAAACACCAACAACTTCAACAAGAACCTCAACATTGAAAAACACGAACAAATTCAACAACAACCTCAACATTGAAAACACCAACAAATTCAACAACAACCTCAACTTTGAAAACACCAACAAATTCAACAACAGTCTCAACATTGAAAAACAGGAACAAATTGCACAATAACATCGACATTGAAAAAACCAACAAATTCAACAACAACCGCAAAATTAAAAACACCAACAAATTCAACAACAACCTGAACATTGACAAACACCAACAAATTCAGCAACAACCTCAACATTGAAAAACATCAACAAATTCAACAACTACGACAACATTGAAAAACAACAACAACCTCAACATTGAAGAACACCAAAAAATTTCAACAACAACCTCAACATTGAAATTCAACAACAACCTCAACATTGAAAAACACCAACAAATTCAACAACAACCTCAACATTAAAAAACACCAACAAATTCAACAACAACCTCAACATTGAAAAATACCAACAAATTCAACAACAACCTCAACATTGAAAAACAACAATAAATTCAACAAAAACCTCAACATTGAATAAAACCAACAAATTCAACAACAACCTCAACATCGAAAACAGCAACAAATTCAACAAGAACCGCAACATAGAAAAAACCAACAAATTCAACAACAACCTCAACTTTGTAAAACAACAACAAATTAACAATAACCTCAACATTGAAAAACACCAACAAATTCAACAACAACCTCAACATTGAAAAACACCAGCAAATTCAACAAAAACCTCAACATTGAAAAACACCAACAAATTCAACAACAAACGCAACATTGAAAAACACCAACAAATTCAACAACAACCTCAACATTGAAAAACACCAACAAATTCAACAACAACCTCAACATTGAAAAACACCAACAAATTCAACAACAACCTCAACATTGAAAAACACCAACAAATTCAACAAGAACATCGACATTGAAAAACACCAACAAATTCAACAACAACCTCAACATTGAAAAACACCAACAAATTCAACAACAACCTCAACATTGAAAAACACCAACAAATTCAACAACAACCCCAACATTGAAAAACACCAACAAATTCAACAACAACCTCAACATTGAAAAACAACAACAACCTCAACATTGGAGAACACCAACAAATTCAACAACAACCTCAACATTGAAAAACAACAACAACCTCAACATTGAAAAACACCAACAAATTCAACAACAACCTCAACATTGAAAAACAACAACAACCTCAACATTGAAAAACACCAACAAATTCAACAACAACCTCAACATTGAAAAACACCAACAACCTCAAAATTGAAAAAAAGCAACAAATTCAACAACAACCTCAACATAGAAAACACCAACAAATTCAACAACAACATCGACATTGAAAAACACCAACAAATTCAAAAACAACCTCAACAATAAAAAACACCAAAAAATTCAACAACAACCTCAACATTGAAAAACACCAACAAATTCAACAGCAACCTCAACATTGAAAACACCAACAAATTCAACAACAACTTCAACATTGAAAAACCAACAAATTCAACAACAACCTCGACATTGAAAAACACCAACAAATTCAACAACAACCTCAACATTGAAAACACCAACAAATTCAACAACAACCTCAACATTGAAAAACACCAACAAATTCAACAACAACCTCAACATTGAAAACACCAACAAATTCAACAACAACCTCAACTTTGAAAACACCAACAAATTCAACAACAGTCTCAACATTGAAAAACAGGAACAAATTGCACAATAACATCGACATTGAAAAAACCAACAAATTCAACAACAACCGCAAAATTGAAAACACCAACAAATTCAACAACAACCTGAACATTGACAAACACCAACAAATTCAGCAATAACCTCAACATTGAAAAACATCAACAAATTCAACAACAACGTCAACATTGAAAAACAACAACAACCTCAACATTGAAGAACACCAAAAAATTTCAACAACAACCTCAACATTGAAATTCAACAACAAACTCAACATTGAAAAACACCAACAAATTCAACAACAACCTCAACATTAAAAAACACCAACAAATTCAACAACAACCTCAACATTGAAAAATACCAACAAATTCAACAACAACCTCAACATTGAAAAACAACAATAAATTCAACAAAAACCTCAACATTGAATAAAACCAACAAATTCAACAACAACCTCAACATCGAAAACACCAACAAATTCAACAAGAACCGCAACATAGAAAAAACCAACAAATTCAACAACAACCTCAACTTTGTAAAACAACAACAAATTAACAATAACCTCAACATTGAAAAACACCAACAAATTCAACAACAAACTCAACATTGAAAAACACCAACAAATTCAACAACAACCTCAACATTGAAAAACACCAGCAAATTCTACAAAAACCTCAACATTGAAAAACACCAACAAATTCAACAACAAATGCAACATTGAAAAACACCAACAAATTCAACAACAACCTCAACATTGAAAAACACCAACAAATTCAACAACAACCTCAACATTGAAAAACACCAACAAATTCAACAACAACCTCAACATTGAAAAACACCAACAAATTCAACAACAACATCGACATTGAAAAACACCAACAAATTCAACAACAACCTCAACATTGAAAAACACCAACAAATTCAACAACAACCTCAACATTGAAAAACACCAACAAATTCAACAACAACCCCAACATTGAAAAACACCAACAAATTCAACAACAACCTCAACATTGAAAAACAACAACAACCTCAACATTGAAAAACACCAACAAATTCAACAACAACCTCAACATTGAAAAACAACAACAACCTCAACATTGAAAAACACCAACAAATTCAACAACAACCTCAACATTGAAAAAGAACAACAACCTCAACATTGCAAAACAACAACAACCTCAACATTGAAAAACACCAACAAATTCAACAACAACCTCAACTTTGAAAACAACAACAAATTCAACAACCTCAACATTGAAAAACAACAACAACCTCAACACTGAAAAACACCAACCAATTCAACAACAACCTCATCATTGAAAAAAAGCAACAAATTCAACAACAACCTCAATATTGAAAAACAACAACAACCACAACATTGAAAAACACCAAGAAATTCAGGAACAACCTCAACATTGAAAAACACCAACAACCTCAACATTGAAAAAAAGCAACAAATTCAACAACAACCTCAACATTGAAAAACACCAACAAATTCAACAACAACCACAACATTGAAAAACACCAAAAATTTCAACAACAACCTCAATATTGAAAAACACCAACAAATTCAACAAAAACCTCAACATTGAAAAACATCAACAAATTCAACAACAACGTCAGCATTGAAAAACAACAACAACCTCAACATTGAAGAACAAGAAAAAATTTCAACAACAACCTCAACATTGAAATTCAACAACAACCTCAACATTGAAAAACACCAACAAATTCAACAACAACCTCAACATTAAAAAACACCAACAAATTCAACAAAAACCTCAACATTGAAAAATACCAACAAATTCAACAACAACCTCAACATTGAAAAACAACAATAAATTCAACAAAAACCCCAACATTGAATAAAACCAACAAATTCAACAACAACCTCAACATCGAAAAAACCAACAAATTCAACAAGAACCGCAACATAGAAAAAACCAACAAATTCAACAACAACCTCAACTTTGTAAAACAACAACAAATTCAACAATAACCTCAACATTGAAAAACACCAACAAATTCAACAACAAACTCGATATTGAAAAACACCAACAAATTCAACAACTACCTCAACATTGAAAAACACCAACAAATTCAACAAAAACCTCAACACTGAAAAACACCAGCAAATTCAACAACAAACTCAACATTGAAAAACACCAACAAATTCAACAACAACCTCAACATTGAAAAACACCAACAAATTCAACAACAACCTCAACATTGAAAAACACCAACAAATTCAACAACAACATCGACATTGAAAAACACCAACAAATTCAACAACAACCTCAACATTGAAAAACACCAACAAATTCAACAACAACCTCAACATTGAAAAACACCAACAAATTCAACAACAACCCCAACATTGAAAAACACCAACAAATTCAACAACAACCTCAACATTGAAAAACAACAACAACCTCAACATTGAAAAACACCAACAAATTCAACAACAACCTCAACATTGAAAAACAACAACAACCTCAACATTGAAAAACACCAACAAATTCAACAACAACCTCAACATTGAAAAAGAACAACAACCTCAACATTGCAAAACAACAACAACCTCAACATTGAAAAACACCAACAAATTCAACAACAACCTCAACATTGAAAACACCAACAAATTCAACAACCTCAACATTGAAAAACAACAACAACCTCAACACTGAAAAACACCAACCAATTCAACAACAACCTCATCATTGAAAAAAAGCAACAAATTCAACAACAACCTCAATATTGAAAAACAACAACAACCACAACATTGAAAAACACCAAGAAATTCAGCAACAACCTCAACATTGAAAAACACCAACAACCTCGACATTGAAAAAAAGCAACAAATTCAACAACAACCTCAACATTGAAAAACACCAACAAATTCAACAACAACCTCAACATTGAAAAACAACAACAACCACAACATTGAAAAACACCAAAAATTTCAACAACAACCTCAATATTGAAAAACACCAACAAATTCAACAACAACCTCAACATTGAAAAACACCAACAAATTCAACACAACCTGAACATTGAAAAACACCAACAAATTCAACAACAACCTCAACATTGAAAAACACCAACAAATTCAACAACAACCTCAACATTGAAAAACACCAACAGATTCAACAACAACATCAACATTGAAAACACCAAAAAATTCAACAACAACCTCAACATTGAAAAACAACAACAACCAGAACATTGAAAAACACCAACAAATTCAACAACAACCTCAATATTGAAAAACAACAACTACCTCAACATAGAAAACACCAACAAATTCAACAACAACCTCAACATTGAAAAACACCGACAAATTCAACACCAACTTCAACATTGAAAAACACCAACAAATTCAACAAAAACCTCAACATTGAAAAGCAGCAACAAATTCAGCAACAACCTCAACTTTGTAAAACAACAACAAATTCAACAATAACCTCAACATTGAAAAACACCAACAAATTCAACAACAACCTCAACATTGAAAAACACCAAAAAATTCAACAACAACCTCAACATTGAAAATCACCAACAAATTCAACAACAACCTCAACATTGAAAAACACCAACAAATTCAACAACAACCTCAACATTGAAAAACACCAACAAATTCAACAACAACCTCAACATTGAAAAACACCAACAAATTCAACAACAACCTCAACATTGAAAAACAAGAATAAATTCAACAAAAACCTCAGCATTGAATAAAACCAACAAATTCAACAACAACCTCAACATCGAAAACACCAACAAATTCAACAAGAACCGCAACATAGAAAACACCAACAAATTCAACAACAACCTCAACATTGAAAAACACCAACAAATTCAACAACAACCTCAACATTGAAAAACACCAACAAATTCAACAACAACTTCAACATTGAAAAACACCAACAATTTCAACAGCAACCTCAAATTTGTAAAACAACAACAAATTCAACAATAACCTCAACATTGAAAAACACCAACAAATTCAACAACAAGCTCAACATTGAAAAACTCTAACAAATTCAACAACAACCTCAACATTGAAAACACCAACAAGTTCAACAACAACTTCAACATTGAAAAACCAACAAATTCAACAACAACCTCGACATTGAAAAACACCAACAAATTCAACAACAACCTCAACATTGAAAACACCAACAAATTCAACAACAACCTCAACATTGAAAAACACCAACAAATTCAACAACAACATCAACATTGAAAACACCAACAAATTCAACAACAACCTCAACATTGAAAACACCAACAAATTCAACAACAGTCTCAACATTGAAAAACAGGAACAAATTGCACAATAACATCGACATTGAAAAAACCAACAAATTCAACAAAAACCGCAAAATTGAAAACACCAACAAATTCAACAACAACCTGAACATTGACAAACACCAACAAATTCAGCAACAACCTCAACATTGAAAAACATCAACAAATTCAACAACGTCAACATTGAAAAACAACAACAACCTCAACATTGAAGAACACCAAAAAATTTCAACAACAACCTCAACATTGAAATTCAACAACAACCTCAACATTGAAAAACACCAACAAATTCAACAACAACCTCAACATTAAAAAACACCAACAAATTCAACAACAACCTCAACATTGAAAAATACCAACAAATTCAACAACAACCTCAACATTGAAAAACAACAATAAATTCAACAAAAACCTCAACATTGAATAAAACCAACAAATTCAACAACAACCTCAACAATGAAAAACACCAACAAATTCAACAACAACCTCAACATCGAAAACACCAACAAATTCAACAACAACATCGACATTGAAAAACACCAACAAATTCAACAACAACCTCAACAATGAAACACACCAACAAATTCAACAACAACCTCAACATCGAAAACACCAACAAATTCAACAACAACATCGACATTGAAAAACACCAACAAATTCAACAACAGCCTCGACATTGAAAAACACCAACAAATTCAACAACAACCTCAACATCGAAAACACCAACAAATTCAACAACAACCTCAAGAGAGAAAACACCAACAAATTCAACAACAATCTCGACATTGAAAAACAACAACAAATTCAACAACAACCTCGACATGGAAAAACGCCAACAAATTCAACAACAACCTCAACATTGAAAAACACCAACAAATTCAACAACAACCTCAACATCGAAAACACCAACAACCTCAACATCGAAAACACCAACAAATTCAACAACAACATCGACATTGAAAAACAGCAACAAATTCAACAACAACCTCGACATTGAAAAACAGCAACAAATTCAACAACAACCTCGACATTGAAAAACACCAACAAATTCAACAACAATCTCAACTTGAAAACCACCAACAAATTCAACAACAACCTCAACAATGAAAAACACCAACAAATTCAACAACAACCTCAACATCGAAAACACCAAAAAATTCAACAACAACATGGACATTGAAAAACACCAACAAATTCAACAACAACCTCGACATTGAAAAACACCAACAAATTCAACAACAACCTCAACATCGAAAACACCAACAAATTCAACAACAACCTCAACAGAGAAAACATCAACAAATTCAACAACAATCTCGACATTGAAAAACACCAACAAATTCAACAACAACCTCGACATGGAAAAACACCAACAAATTCAACAACAACCTCGACATTGAAAAACACCAACAAATCAACAACAACATCAACATTAAAAAAAACCAACAAATTCAACAACAACCTAAACATTAAAAAACACCAACAAGTTCAACAACAACCTCAACATTGAAAAACACCAACAAATTCAACAACAACATCAACATAGAAAACACCAACAAATTCAACAACAACATCGACATTGAAAAACACCAACAAATTCAAAAACCTCAACAATAAAAAACACCAACAAATTCAACAACAACCTCAACATTGAAAAACACCAACAAATTCAACAACAACCTCAACATAGAAAACACCAACAAATTCAACAACAACATCGACATTGAAAAACACCAACAAATTCAAAAACAACCTCAACAATAAAAAACACCAACAAATTCAACAACAACCTCAACATTGAAAAACACCAACAAATTCAACAACAACCTCAACATTGAAAAACACCAACAAATTCAACAACAACCTCAACATTGAAAAACACCAACAAATTCAACAAGAACCTCAACATTGAAAAACACCAAAAAATTCAACAACAACCTCAACATTGAAAAACACCAACAAGTTCAACAACAACCTCAACATTGAAAGACACCAACAAATTCAACAACAACCTCAACATAGAAAACACCAACAAATTCAACAACAACATCGACATTGAAAAACACCAACAAATTCAAAAACAACCTCAACAATAAAAAACACCAACAAATTCAACAACAACCTCAACATTGAAAAACACCAACAAATTCAACAGCAACCTCAACATTGAAAACACCAACAAATTCAACAACAACTTCAACATTGAAAAACCAACAAATTCAACAACAACCTCGACATTGAAAAACACCAACAAATTCAATAACAACCTCAACATTGAAAACACCAACAACTTCAACAAGAACCTCAACATTGAAAAACACGAACAAATTCAACAACAACCTCAACATTGAAAACACCAACAAATTCAACAACAACCTCAACTTTGAAAACACCAACAAATTCAACAACAGTCTCAACATTGAAAAACAGGAACAAATTGCACAATAACATCGACATTGAAAAAACCAACAAATTCAACAACAACCGCAAAATTAAAAACACCAACAAATTCAACAACAACCTGAACATTGACAAACACCAACAAATTCAGCAACAACCTCAACATTGAAAAACATCAACAAATTCAACAACTACGACAACATTGAAAAACAACAACAACCTCAACATTGAAGAACACCAAAAAATTTCAACAACAACCTCAACATTGAAATTCAACAACAACCTCAACATTGAAAAACACCAACAAATTCAACAACAACCTCAACATTAAAAAACACCAACAAATTCAACAACAACCTCAACATTGAAAAATACCAACAAATTCAACAACAACCTCAACATTGAAAAACAACAATAAATTCAACAAAAACCTCAACATTGAATAAAACCAACAAATTCAACAACAACCTCAACATCGAAAACAGCAACAAATTCAACAAGAACCGCAACATAGAAAAAACCAACAAATTCAACAACAACCTCAACTTTGTAAAACAACAACAAATTAACAATAACCTCAACATTGAAAAACACCAACAAATTCAACAACAACCTCAACATTGAAAAACACCAGCAAATTCAACAAAAACCTCAACATTGAAAAACACCAACAAATTCAACAACAAACGCAACATTGAAAAACACCAACAAATTCAACAACAACCTCAACATTGAAAAACACCAACAAATTCAACAACAACCTCAACATTGAAAAACACCAACAAATTCAACAACAACCTCAACATTGAAAAACACCAACAAATTCAACAAGAACATCGACATTGAAAAACACCAACAAATTCAACAACAACCTCAACATTGAAAAACACCAACAAATTCAACAACAACCTCAACATTGAAAAACACCAACAAATTCAACAACAACCCCAACATTGAAAAACACCAACAAATTCAACAACAACCTCAACATTGAAAAACAACAACAACCTCAACATTGGAGAACACCAACAAATTCAACAACAACCTCAACATTGAAAAACAACAACAACCTCAACATTGAAAAACACCAACAAATTCAACAACAACCTCAACATTGAAAAAGAACAACAACCTCATAATTGCAAAACAACAACAACCTCAACATTGAAAAACACCAACAAATTCAACAACAACCTCAACATTGAAAAACAACAACAACCTCAACATTGAAAAACACCAACAAATTCAACAACAACCTCAACATTGAAAAAGAACAACAACCTCAACATTGCAAAACAACAACAACCTCAACATTGAAAAACACCAACAAATTCAACAACAACCTCAACTTTGAAAACAACAACAAATTCAACAACCTCAACATTGAAAAACAACAACAACCTCAACACTGAAAAACACCAACCAATTCAACAACAACCTCATCATTGAAAAAAAGCAACAAATTCAACAACAACCTCAATATTGAAAAACAACAACAACCACAACATTGAAAAACACCAAGAAATTCAGGAACAACCTCAACATTGAAAAACACCAACAACCTCAACATTGAAAAAAAGCAACAAATTCAACAACAACCTCAACATTGAAAAACACCAACAAATTCAACAACAACCACAACATTGAAAAACACCAAAAATTTCAACAACAACCTCAATATTGAAAAACACCAACAAATTCAACAAAAACCTCAACATTGAAAAACATCAACAAATTCAACAACAACGTCAGCATTGAAAAACAACAACAACCTCAACATTGAAGAACAAGAAAAAATTTCAACAACAACCTCAACATTGAAATTCAACAACAACCTCAACATTGAAAAACACCAACAAATTCAACAACAACCTCAACATTAAAAAACACCAACAAATTCAACAAAAACCTCAACATTGAAAAATACCAACAAATTCAACAACAACCTCAACATTGAAAAACAACAATAAATTCAACAAAAACCCCAACATTGAATAAAACCAACAAATTCAACAACAACCTCAACATCGAAAAAACCAACAAATTCAACAAGAACCGCAACATAGAAAAAACCAACAAATTCAACAACAACCTCAACTTTGTAAAACAACAACAAATTCAACAATAACCTCAACATTGAAAAACACCAACAAATTCAACAACAAACTCGATATTGAAAAACACCAACAAATTCAACAACTACCTCAACATTGAAAAACACCAACAAATTCAACAAAAACCTCAACACTGAAAAACACCAGCAAATTCAACAACAAACTCAACATTGAAAAACACCAACAAATTCAACAACAACCTCAACATTGAAAAACACCAACAAATTCAACAACAACCTCAACATTGAAAAACACCAACAAATTCAACAACAACATCGACATTGAAAAACACCAACAAATTCAACAACAACCTCAACATTGAAAAACACCAACAAATTCAACAACAACCTCAACATTGAAAAACACCAACAAATTCAACAACAACCCCAACATTGAAAAACACCAACAAATTCAACAACAACCTCAACATTGAAAAACAACAACAACCTCAACATTGAAAAACACCAACAAATTCAACAACAACCTCAACATTGAAAAACAACAACAACCTCAACATTGAAAAACACCAACAAATTCAACAACAACCTCAACATTGAAAAAGAACAACAACCTCAACATTGCAAAACAACAACAACCTCAACATTGAAAAACACCAACAAATTCAACAACAACCTCAACATTGAAAACACCAACAAATTCAACAACCTCAACATTGAAAAACAACAACAACCTCAACACTGAAAAACACCAACCAATTCAACAACAACCTCATCATTGAAAAAAAGCAACAAATTCAACAACAACCTCAATATTGAAAAACAACAACAACCACAACATTGAAAAACACCAAGAAATTCAGCAACAACCTCAACATTGAAAAACACCAACAACCTCGACATTGAAAAAAAGCAACAAATTCAACAACAACCTCAACATTGAAAAACACCAACAAATTCAACAACAACCTCAACATTGAAAAACAACAACAACCACAACATTGAAAAACACCAAAAATTTCAACAACAACCTCAATATTGAAAAACACCAACAAATTCAACAACAACCTCAACATTGAAAAACACCAACAAATTCAACACAACCTGAACATTGAAAAACACCAACAAATTCAACAACAACCTCAACATTGAAAAACACCAACAAATTCAACAACAACCTCAACATTGAAAAACACCAACAGATTCAACAACAACATCAACATTGAAAACACCAAAAAATTCAACAACAACCTCAACATTGAAAAACAACAACAACCAGAACATTGAAAAACACCAACAAATTCAACAACAACCTCAATATTGAAAAACAACAACTACCTCAACATAGAAAACACCAACAAATTCAACAACAACCTCAACATTGAAAAACACCGACAAATTCAACACCAACTTCAACATTGAAAAACACCAACAAATTCAACAAAAACCTCAACATTGAAAAGCAGCAACAAATTCAGCAACAACCTCAACTTTGTAAAACAACAACAAATTCAACAATAACCTCAACATTGAAAAACACCAACAAATTCAACAACAACCTCAACATTGAAAAACACCAAAAAATTCAACAACAACCTCAACATTGAAAATCACCAACAAATTCAACAACAACCTCAACATTGAAAAACACCAACAAATTCAACAACAACCTCAACATTGAAAAACACCAACAAATTCAACAACAACCTCAACATTGAAAAACACCAACAAATTCAACAACAACCTCAACATTGAAAAACAAGAATAAATTCAACAAAAACCTCAGCATTGAATAAAACCAACAAATTCAACAACAACCTCAACATCGAAAACACCAACAAATTCAACAAGAACCGCAACATAGAAAACACCAACAAATTCAACAACAACCTCAACATTGAAAAACACCAACAAATTCAACAACAACCTCAACATTGAAAAACACCAACAAATTCAACAACAACTTCAACATTGAAAAACACCAACAATTTCAACAGCAACCTCAAATTTGTAAAACAACAACAAATTCAACAATAACCTCAACATTGAAAAACACCAACAAATTCAACAACAAGCTCAACATTGAAAAACTCTAACAAATTCAACAACAACCTCAACATTGAAAACACCAACAAGTTCAACAACAACTTCAACATTGAAAAACCAACAAATTCAACAACAACCTCGACATTGAAAAACACCAACAAATTCAACAACAACCTCAACATTGAAAACACCAACAAATTCAACAACAACCTCAACATTGAAAAACACCAACAAATTCAACAACAACATCAACATTGAAAACACCAACAAATTCAACAACAACCTCAACATTGAAAACACCAACAAATTCAACAACAGTCTCAACATTGAAAAACAGGAACAAATTGCACAATAACATCGACATTGAAAAAACCAACAAATTCAACAAAAACCGCAAAATTGAAAACACCAACAAATTCAACAACAACCTGAACATTGACAAACACCAACAAATTCAGCAACAACCTCAACATTGAAAAACATCAACAAATTCAACAACGTCAACATTGAAAAACAACAACAACCTCAACATTGAAGAACACCAAAAAATTTCAACAACAACCTCAACATTGAAATTCAACAACAACCTCAACATTGAAAAACACCAACAAATTCAACAACAACCTCAACATTAAAAAACACCAACAAATTCAACAACAACCTCAACATTGAAAAATACCAACAAATTCAACAACAACCTCAACATTGAAAAACAACAATAAATTCAACAAAAACCTCAACATTGAATAAAACCAACAAATTCAACAACAACCTCAACAATGAAAAACACCAACAAATTCAACAACAACCTCAACATCGAAAACACCAACAAATTCAACAACAACATCGACATTGAAAAACACCAACAAATTCAACAACAACCTCAACAATGAAACACACCAACAAATTCAACAACAACCTCAACATCGAAAACACCAACAAATTCAACAACAACATCGACATTGAAAAACACCAACAAATTCAACAACAGCCTCGACATTGAAAAACACCAACAAATTCAACAACAACCTCAACATCGAAAACACCAACAAATTCAACAACAACCTCAAGAGAGAAAACACCAACAAATTCAACAACAATCTCGACATTGAAAAACAACAACAAATTCAACAACAACCTCGACATGGAAAAACGCCAACAAATTCAACAACAACCTCAACATTGAAAAACACCAACAAATTCAACAACAACCTCAACATCGAAAACACCAACAACCTCAACATCGAAAACACCAACAAATTCAACAACAACATCGACATTGAAAAACAGCAACAAATTCAACAACAACCTCGACATTGAAAAACAGCAACAAATTCAACAACAACCTCGACATTGAAAAACACCAACAAATTCAACAACAATCTCAACTTGAAAACCACCAACAAATTCAACAACAACCTCAACAATGAAAAACACCAACAAATTCAACAACAACCTCAACATCGAAAACACCAAAAAATTCAACAACAACATGGACATTGAAAAACACCAACAAATTCAACAACAACCTCGACATTGAAAAACACCAACAAATTCAACAACAACCTCAACATCGAAAACACCAACAAATTCAACAACAACCTCAACAGAGAAAACATCAACAAATTCAACAACAATCTCGACATTGAAAAACACCAACAAATTCAACAACAACCTCGACATGGAAAAACACCAACAAATTCAACAACAACCTCGACATTGAAAAACACCAACAAATCAACAACAACATCAACATTAAAAAAAACCAACAAATTCAACAACAACCTAAACATTAAAAAACACCAACAAGTTCAACAACAACCTCAACATTGAAAAACACCAACAAATTCAACAACAACATCAACATAGAAAACACCAACAAATTCAACAACAACATCGACATTGAAAAACACCAACAAATTCAAAAACCTCAACAATAAAAAACACCAACAAATTCAACAACAACCTCAACATTGAAAAACACCAACAAATTCAACAACAACCTCAACATAGAAAACACCAACAAATTCAACAACAACATCGACATTGAAAAACACCAACAAATTCAAAAACAACCTCAACAATAAAAAACACCAACAAATTCAACAACAACCTCAACATTGAAAAACACCAACAAATTCAACAACAACCTCAACATTGAAAAACACCAACAAATTCAACAACAACCTCAACATTGAAAAACACCAACAAATTCAACAAGAACCTCAACATTGAAAAACACCAAAAAATTCAACAACAACCTCAACATTGAAAAACACCAACAAGTTCAACAACAACCTCAACATTGAAAGACACCAACAAATTCAACAACAACCTCAACATAGAAAACACCAACAAATTCAACAACAACATCGACATTGAAAAACACCAACAAATTCAAAAACAACCTCAACAATAAAAAACACCAACAAATTCAACAACAACCTCAACATTGAAAAACACCAACAAATTCAACAGCAACCTCAACATTGAAAACACCAACAAATTCAACAACAACTTCAACATTGAAAAACCAACAAATTCAACAACAACCTCGACATTGAAAAACACCAACAAATTCAATAACAACCTCAACATTGAAAACACCAACAACTTCAACAAGAACCTCAACATTGAAAAACACGAACAAATTCAACAACAACCTCAACATTGAAAACACCAACAAATTCAACAACAACCTCAACTTTGAAAACACCAACAAATTCAACAACAGTCTCAACATTGAAAAACAGGAACAAATTGCACAATAACATCGACATTGAAAAAACCAACAAATTCAACAACAACCGCAAAATTAAAAACACCAACAAATTCAACAACAACCTGAACATTGACAAACACCAACAAATTCAGCAACAACCTCAACATTGAAAAACATCAACAAATTCAACAACTACGACAACATTGAAAAACAACAACAACCTCAACATTGAAGAACACCAAAAAATTTCAACAACAACCTCAACATTGAAATTCAACAACAACCTCAACATTGAAAAACACCAACAAATTCAACAACAACCTCAACATTAAAAAACACCAACAAATTCAACAACAACCTCAACATTGAAAAATACCAACAAATTCAACAACAACCTCAACATTGAAAAACAACAATAAATTCAACAAAAACCTCAACATTGAATAAAACCAACAAATTCAACAACAACCTCAACATCGAAAACAGCAACAAATTCAACAAGAACCGCAACATAGAAAAAACCAACAAATTCAACAACAACCTCAACTTTGTAAAACAACAACAAATTAACAATAACCTCAACATTGAAAAACACCAACAAATTCAACAACAACCTCAACATTGAAAAACACCAGCAAATTCAACAAAAACCTCAACATTGAAAAACACCAACAAATTCAACAACAAACGCAACATTGAAAAACACCAACAAATTCAACAACAACCTCAACATTGAAAAACACCAACAAATTCAACAACAACCTCAACATTGAAAAACACCAACAAATTCAACAACAACCTCAACATTGAAAAACACCAACAAATTCAACAAGAACATCGACATTGAAAAACACCAACAAATTCAACAACAACCTCAACATTGAAAAACACCAACAAATTCAACAACAACCTCAACATTGAAAAACACCAACAAATTCAACAACAACCCCAACATTGAAAAACACCAACAAATTCAACAACAACCTCAACATTGAAAAACAACAACAACCTCAACATTGGAGAACACCAACAAATTCAACAACAACCTCAACATTGAAAAACAACAACAACCTCAACATTGAAAAACACCAACAAATTCAACAACAACCTCAACATTGAAAAAGAACAACAACCTCATAATTGCAAAACAACAACAACCTCAACATTGAAAAACACCAACAAATTCAACAACAACCTCAACATTGAAAACAACAACAAATTCAACAACCTCAACATTGAAAAACAACAACAACCTCAACACTGAAAAACACCAACCAATTCAACAACAACCTCATCATTGAAAAAAAGCAACAAATTCAACAACAACCTCAATATTGAAAAACAACAACAACCACAACATTGAAAAACACCAAGAAATTCAGGAACAACCTCAACATTGAAAAACACCAACAACCTCAAAATTGAAAAAAAGCAACAAATTCAACAACAACCTCAACATTGAAAAACACCAACAAATTCAACAACAACCTCAACATTGAAAAACAACAACAACCACAACATTGAAAAACACCAAAAATTTCAACAACAACCTCAATATTGAAAAACACCAACAAATTCAACAAAAACCTCAACATTGAAAAACATCAACAAATTCAACAACAACGTCAGCATTGAAAAACAACAACAACCTCAACATTGAAGAGCAAGAAAAAATTTCAACAACAACCTCAACATTGAAAAACACCAACAAATTCTACAACAACCTCAACATTAAAAAACACCAACAAATTCAACAACAACCTCAACATTGAAAAATACCAACAAATTCAACAACAACCTCAACATTGAAAAACAACAATAAATTCAACAAAAACCTCAACATTGAATAAAACCAACAAATTCAACAACAACCTCAACATCGAAAACACCAACAAATTCAACAAGAACCGCAACATAGAAAAAACCAACAAATTCAACAACAACCTCAACTTTGTAAAACAACAACAAATTCAACAATAACCTCAACATTGAAAAACACCAACAAATTCAACAACAAACTCAATATTGAAAAACACCAACAAATTCAACAACAACCTCAACATTGAAAAACACCAACAAATTCAACAAAAACCTCAACATTGAAAAACACCAGCAAATTCAGCAACAAACTCAACATTGAAAAACACCAACAAATTCAACAACAACCTCAACATTGAAAAACACCAACAAATTCAACAACAACCTCAACATTGAAAAACACCAACAAATTCATCAACAACATCGACATTGAAAAGCACCAACAAATTCAACAACAACCTCAACATTGAAAAACACCAACAAATTCAACAACAACCTCAACATTGAAAAACAACAACAAATTCAACAACAACCCCAACATTGAAAAACACCAACAAATTCAACAACAACCTCAACATTGAAAAACAACAACAACCTCAACATTGAAAAACACCAACAAATTCAACAACAACCTCAACATTGAAAAACAACAACAACCTCAACATTGAAAAACACCAACAAATTCAACAACAACCTCAACATTGAAAAAGAACAACAACCTCAACATTGCAAAACAACAACAACCTCAACATTGAAAAACACCAACAAATTCAACAACAACCTCAACATTGAAAACACCAACAAATTCAAAAACCTCAACATTGAAAAACAACAACAACCTCAACACTGAAAAACACCAACCAATTCAACAACAACCTCATCATTGAAAAAAAGCAACAAATTCAACAACAACCTCAATATTGAAAAACAACAACAACCACAACATTGAAAAACACCAAGATATTCAGCAACAACCTCAACATTGAAAAACACCAACAACCTCAACATTGAAAAAAAGCAACAAATTCAACAACAACCTCAACATTGAAAAACACCAACAAATTCAACAACAACCTCAACATTGAAAAACAACAACAACCACAACATTGAAAAACACCAAAAATTTCAACAACAACCTCAATATTGAAAAACACCAACAAATTCAACAAAAACCTCAACATTGAAAAACACCAACAAATTCAACACAATCTGAACATTGAAAACACCAACAAATTCAACAACAACTTCAACATTGAAAAACACCAACAAATTCAACAACAACCTCAACATTGAAAACCACCAACAAATTCAACAACAACATCAACATTGAAAACACCAACAAATTCAACAACAACCTCAACATTGAAAAACAACAATAACCTCAACATTGAAAAACACCAACAAATTCAACAACAACCTCAACATCGAAAACACCAACAAATTCAACAACAACCTCAAGAGAGAAAACACCAACAAATTCAACAACAATCTCGACATTGAAAAACAACAACAAATTCAACAACAACCTCGACATGGAAAAACGCCAACAAATTCAACAACAACCTCAACATTGAAAAACACCAACAAATTCAACAACAACCTCAACATCGAAAACACCAACAAACTCAACATCGAAAACACCAACAAATTCAACAACAACATCGACATTGAAAAACAGCAACAAATTCAACAACAACCTCGACATTGAAAAACAGCAACAAATTCAACAACAACCTCGACATTGAAAAACACCAACAAATTCAACAACAATCTCAACTTGAAAACCACCAACAAATTCAACAACAACCTCAACAATGAAAAACACCAACAAATTCAACAACAACCTCAACATCGAAAACACCAAAAAATTCAACAACAACATGGACATTGAAAAACACCAACAAATTCAACAACAACCTCGACATTGAAAAACACCAACAAATTCAACAACAACCTCAACATCGAAAACACCAACAAATTCAGCAACAACCTCAACAGAGAAAACATCAACAAATTCAACAACAATCTCGACATTGAAAAACACCAACAAATTCAACAACAACCTCGACATGGAAAAACACCAACAAATTCAACAACAACCTCGACATTGAAAAACACCAACAAATCAACAACAACATCAACATTAAAAAAAACCAACAAATTCAACAACAACCTAAACATTAAAAAACACCAACAAGTTCAACAACAACCTCAACATTGAAAAACACCAACAAATTCAACAACAACATCAACATAGAAAACACCAACAAATTCAACAACAACATCGACATTGAAAAACACCAACAAATTCAAAAACAACCTCAACAATAAAAAACACCAACAAATTCAACAACAACCTCAACATTGAAAAACACCAACAAATTCAACAACAACCTCAACATAGAAAACACCAACAAATTCAACAACAACATCGACATTGAAAAACACCAACAAATTCAAAAACAACCTCAACAAAAAAAAACACCAACAAATTCAACAACAACCTCAACATTGAAAAACACCAACAAATTCAACAACAACCTCAACATTGAAAAACACCAACAAATTCAACAACAACCTCAACATTGAAAAACACCAACAAATTCAACAAGAACCTCAACATTGAAAAACACCAAAAAATTCAACAACAACCTCAACATTGAAAAACACCAACAAGTTCAACAACAACCTCAACATTGAAAAACACCAACAAATTCAACAACAACCTCAACATAGAAAACACCAACAAATTCAACAACAACATCGACATTGAAAAACACCAACAAATTCAAAAACAACCTCAACAATAAAAAACACCAACAAATTCAACAACAACCTCAACATTGAAAAACACCAACAAATTCAACAGCAACCTCAACATTGAAAACACCAACAAATTCAACAACAACTTCAACATTGAAAAACCAACAAATTCAACAACAACGTCGACATTGAAAAACACCAACAAATTCAACAACAACCTCAACATTGAAAACACCAACAAATTCAACAAGAACCTCAACATTGAAAAACACGAACAAATTCAACAACAACCTCAACATTGAAAACACCAACAAATTCAACAACAACCTCAACTTTGAAAACACCAACAAATTCAACAACAGTCTCAACATTGAAAAACAGGAACAAATTGCACAATAACATCGACATTGAAAAAACCAACAAATTCAACAACAACCTCAACATAGAAAACACCAACAAATTCAACAACAACATCGACATTGAAAAACACCAACAAATTCAGCAACAACCTCAACAGAGAAAACATCAACAAATTCAACAACAATCTCGACATTGAAAAACACCAACAAATTCAACAACAACCTCGACATGGAAAAACACCAACAAATTCAACAACAACCTCGACATTGAAAAACACCAACAAATCAACAACAACATCAACATTAAAAAAAACCAACAAATTCAACAACAACCTAAACATTAAAAAACACCAACAAGTTCAACAACAACCTCAACATTGAAAAACACCAACAAATTCAACAACAACATCAACATAGAAAACACCAACAAATTCAACAACAACATCGACATTGAAAAACACCAACAAATTCAAAAACAACCTCAACAATAAAAAACACCAACAAATTCAACAACAACCTCAACATTGAAAAACACCAACAAATTCAACAACAACCTCAACATAGAAAACACCAACAAATTCAACAACAACATCGACATTGAAAAACACCAACAAATTCAAAAACAACCTCAACAAAAAAAAACACCAACAAATTCAACAACAACCTCAACATTGAAAAACACCAACAAATTCAACAACAACCTCAACATTGAAAAACACCAACAAATTCAACAACAACCTCAACATTGAAAAACACCAACAAATTCAACAAGAACCTCAACATTGAAAAACACCAAAAAATTCAACAACAACCTCAACATTGAAAAACACCAACAAGTTCAACAACAACCTCAACATTGAAAAACACCAACAAATTCAACAACAACCTCAACATAGAAAACACCAACAAATTCAACAACAACATCGACATTGAAAAACACCAACAAATTCAAAAACAACCTCAACAATAAAAAACACCAACAAATTCAACAACCTCAACATTGAAAAACACCAACAAATTCAACAGCAACCTCAACATTGAAAACACCAACAAATTCAACAACAACTTCAACATTGAAAAACCAACAAATTCAACAACAACGTCGACATTGAAAAACACCAACAAATTCAACAACAACCTCAACATTGAAAACACCAACAAATTCAACAAGAACCTCAACATTGAAAAACACGAACAAATTCAACAACAACCTCAACATTGAAAACACCAACAAATTCAACAACAACCTCAACTTTGAAAACACCAACAAATTCAACAACAGTCTCAACATTGAAAAACAGGAACAAATTGCACAATAACATCGACATTGAAAAAACCAACAAATTCAACAACAACCGCAAAATTGAAAACACCAACAAATTCAACAACAACCTGAACATTGACAAACACCAACAAATTCAGCAACAACCTCAACATTGAAAAACATCAACAAATTCAACAACAACGTCAACATTGAAAAACAACAACAACCTCAACATTGAAGAACACCAAAAAATTTCAACAACAACCTCAACATTGAAATTCAACAACAACCTCAACATTGAAAAACACCAACAAATTCAACAACAACCTCAACATTAAAAAACACCAACAAATTCAACAACAACCTCAACATTGAAAAATACCAACAAATTCAACAACAACCTCAACATTGAAAAACAACAATAAATTCAACAAAAACCTCAACATTGAATAAAACCAACAAATTCAACAACAACCTCAACATCGAAAACAGCAACAAATTCAACAAGAACCGCAACATAGAAAAAACCAACAAATTCAACAACAACCTCAACTTTGTAAAACAACAACAAATTCAACAATAACCTCAACATTGAAAAACACCAACAAATTCAACAACAACCTCAACATTGAAAAACACCAGCAAATTCAACAAAAACCTCAACATTGAAAAACACCAACAAATTCAACAACAAACGCAACATTGAAAAACACCAACAAATTCAACAACAACCTCAACATTGAAAAGCACCAACAAATTCAACAACACCCTCAACATTGAAAAACACCAACAAATTCAACAACAACCTCAACATTGAAAAACACCAACAAATTCAACAAGAACATCGACATTGAAAAACACCAACAAATTCAACAACAACCTCAACATTGAAAAACACCAACAAATTCAACAACAACCGCAACATTGAAAAACACCAACAAATTCAACAACAACCCCAACATTGAAAAACACCAACAAATTCAACAACAACCTCAACATTGAAAAACAACAACAACCTCAACATTGAAAAACAGCAACCAATTCAACAACAACCTCATCATTGAAAAAAAGCAACAAATTCAACAACAACCTCAATATTGAAAAACAACAACAACCACAACATTGAAAAACACCAAGAAATTCAGGAACCACCTCAACATTGAAAAACACCAACAACCTCAAAATTGAAAAAAAGCAACAAATTCAACAACAACCTCAACATTGAAAAAGAACAACAACCTCATAATTGCAAAACAACAACAACCTCAACATTGAAAAACACCAACAAATTCAACAACAACCTCAACATTGAAAACAACAACAAATTCAACAACCTCAACATTGAAAAACAACAACAACCTCAACACTGAAAAACACCAACCAATTCAACAAAACCTCATCATTGAAAAAAAAGCAACAAATTCAACAACAACCTCAATATTGAAAAACAACAACAACCACAACATTGAAAAACACCAAGAAATTCAGGAACAACCTCAACATTGAAAAACACCAACAACCTCAAAATTGAAAAAAAGCAACAAATTCAACAACAACCTCAACATTGAAAAACACCAACAAATTCAACAACAACCTCAACATTGAAAAACAACAACAACCACAACATTGAAAAACACCAAAAATTTCAACAACAACCTCAACATTGAAAAACACCAACAAATTCAACAACAACCTCAACATTAAAAAACACCAACAAATTCAACAACAACCTCAACATTGAAAAATACCAACAAATTCAACAACAACCTCAACATTGAAAAACAACAATAAATTCAACAAAAACCTCAACATTGAATAAAACCAACAAATTCAACAACAACCTCAACATCGAAAACACCAACAAATTCAACAAGAACCGCAACATAGAAAAAACCAACAAATTCAACAACAACCTCAACTTTGTAAAACAACAACAAATTCAACAATAACCTCAACATTGAAAAACACCAACAAATTCAACAACAAACTCAATATTGAAAAACACCAACAAATTCAACAAAAACCTCAACATTGAAAAACACCAACAAATTCAACAACAACCTCAACATTAAAAAACACCAACAAATTCAACAACAACCTCAACATTGAAAAATACCAACAAATTCAACAACAACCTCAACATTGAAAAACAACAATAAATTCAACAAAAACCTCAACATTGAATAAAACCAACAAATTCAACAACAACCTCAACATCGAAAACACCAACAAATTCAACAAGAACCGCAACATAGAAAAAACCAACAAATTCAACAACAACCTCAACTTTGTAAAACAACAACAAATTCAACAATAACCTCAACATTGAAAAACACCAACAAATTCAACAACAAACTCAATATTGAAAAACACCAACAAATTCAACAACAACCTCAACATTGAAAAACACCAACAAATTCAACAAAAACCTCAACATTGAAAAACACCAGCAAATTCAGCAACAAACTCAACATTGAAAAACACCAACAAATTCAACAACAACCTCAACATTGAAAAACACCAACAAATTCAACAACAACCTCAACATTGAAAAACACCAACAAATTCATCAACAACATCGACATTGAAAAGCACCAACAAATTCAACAACAACCTCAACATTGAAAAACACCAACAAATTCAACAACAACCTCAACATTGAAAAACACCAACAAATTCAACAACAACCCCAACATTGAAAAACACCAACAAATTCAACAACAACCTCAACATTGAAAAACAACAACAACCTCAACATTGAAAAACACCAACAAATTCAACAACAACCTCAACATTGAAAAACAACAACAACCTCAACATTGAAAAACACCAACAAATTCAACAACAACCTCAACATTGAAAAAGAACAACAACCTCAACATTGCAAAACAACAACAACCTCAACATTGAAAAACACCAGCAAATTCAACAACAACCTCAACATTGAAAACACCAACAAATTCAAAAACCTCAACATTGAAAAACAACAACAACCTCAACACTGAAAAACACCAACCAATTCAACAACAACCTCATCATTGAAAAAAAGCAACAAATTCAACAACAACCTCAATATTGAAAAACAACAACAACCACAACATTGAAAAACACCAAGAAATTCAGCAACAACCTCAACATTGAAAAACACCAACAACCTCAACATTGAAAAAAAGCAACAAATTCAACAACCTCAACATTGAAAAACACCAACAAATTCAACAACAACCTCAACATTGAAAAACAACAACAACCACAACATTGAAAAACACCAAAAATTTCAACAACAACCTCAATATTGAAAAACACCAACAAATTCAACAAAAACCTCAACATTGAAAAACACCAACAAATTCAACACAACCTGAACATTGAAAACACCAACAAATTCAACAACAACTTCAACATTGAAAAACACCAACAAATTCAACAACAACCTCAACATTGAAAACCACCAACAAATTCAACAACAACATCAACATTGAAAACACCAACAAATTCAACAACAACCTCAACATTGAAAAACACCAACAAATTCAACTGCAACCTCAATATTGAAAAAGAACAACAACCTCAACATTGAAAAACATCAACAAATTCAACAACAACCTCAACATTGAAAAACACCAATAACCTCAACATTGAAAAAAAGCAACAAATTCAACAACAACCTCAATATTGAAAAACAACAACAACCGCATCATTGAAAAACACCAACAAATTCAACAACAACCTCAACATTGAAAAACACCAACAAATTCAACAACAACTTCAACATTGAAAACACCAACAAATTTATCAACAACCTCAACATTGAAAAACAACAACAACCACAGCATTGAAAAACACCAACAAGTTCAACAACAACCTCAAAATTGAAAAACAACAACAACCACAACATTGAAAAACGCCAACAAATTCAACAACAACCTCAACATTGAAAACACCAACAAATTCAACAACAACCTCAATATTGAAAAACAACAACAACCGCAACATTGAAAACACCAACAAATTCAACAACAACCTGAACATTGAAAAACACCAACAAATTCAGCAACAACCTCAACATTGAAAAACATCAACAAATTCAACAACAACGTCAACATTGAAAAACAACAACAACCTCAACATTGAAGAACACAAAAAAATTTCAACAACAATCTCAACATTGAAATTCAACAACAACCTCAACATCGAAAACACCAACAAATTCAACAACAACCTCAACATCGAAAACACCAACAAATTCAACAACAACATCGACATTGAAAAACACCAACAAATTCAACAACAACCTCGACATTGAAAAACACCAACAAATTCAACAACATCCTCAACATTGAAAACACCAACAAATTCAACAACAACCTCAACTTGAAAACCACCAACAAATTCAACAACAACCTCAACAATGAAAAACACCAACAAATTCAACAACAACCTCAACATCGAAAACACCAACAAATTCAACAACAACATCGACATTGAAAAACACCAACAAATTCAACAACAACCTCGACATTGAAAAACATCAACAAATTCAACAACAACCTCAACATCGAAAACACCAACAAATTCAACAACAACCTCAAGAGAGAAAACACCAACAAATTCAACAACAATCTCGACATTGAAAAACACCAACAAATTCAACAACAACCTCGACATGGAAAAACGCCAACAAATTCAACAACAACCTCAACATTGAAAAACACCAACAAATTCAACAACAACCTCAACATCGAAAACACCAACAACCTCAACATCGAAAACACCAATAAATTCAACAACAACATCGACATTGAAAAACAGCAACAAATTCAACAACAACCTCGACATTGAAAAACACCAACAAATTCAACAACAATCTCAACTTGAAAACCACCAACAAATTCAACAACAACCTCAACAATGAAAAACACCAACAAATTCAACAACAACCTCAACATCGAAAACACCAAAAAATTCAACAACAACATGGACATTGAAAAACACCAACAAATTCAACAACAACCTCGACATTGAAAAACACCAACAAATTCAACAACAACCTCAACATCGAAAACACCAACAAATTCAACAACAACCTCAACAGAGAAAACATCAACAAATTCAACAACAATCTCGACATTGAAAAACACCAACAAATTCAACAACAACCTCGACATGGAAAAACACCAACAAATTCAACAACAACCTCGTCATTGAAAAACACCAACAAATCAACAACAACATCAACATTAAAAAAAACCAACAAATTCAACAACAACCTAAACATTAAAAAACACCAACAAGTTCAACAACAACCTCAACATTGAAAAACACCAACAAATTCAACAACAACCTCAACATAGAAAACACCAACAAATTCAACAACAACATCGACATTGAAAAACACCAACAAATTCAAAAACAACCTCAACAATAAAAAACACCAACAAATTCAACAGCAACCTCAACATTGAAAACACCAACAAATTCAACAACAACTTCAACATTGAAAATCCAACAAATTCAACAACAACCTCGACATTGAAAAACACCAACAAATTCAACAACAACCTCAACATTGAAAACACCAACAAATTCAACAACAACCTCAACATTGAAAAACACCAACAAATTCAACAACAACCTCAACATTGAAAACACCAACAAATTCAACAACAACCTCAACTTTGAAAACACCAACAAATTCAACAACAGTCTCAACATTGAAAAACAGGAACAAATTGCACAATAACATCGACATTGAAAAAACCAACAAATTCAACAACAACCGCAAAATTGAAAACACCAACAAATTCAGCAACAACCTGAACATTGACAAACACCAACAAATTCAGCAACAACCTCAACATTGAAAAACATCAACAAATTCAACAACGTCAACATTGAAAAACATCAACAACCTCAACATTGAAGAACACCAAAAAATTTCAACAACAACCTCAACATTGAAATTCAACAACAAACTCAACATTGAAAAATACCAACAAATTCAACAACAACCTCAACATTGAAAAACAACAATAAATTCAACAAAAACCTCAACATTGAATAAAACCAACGAATTCAACAACAACCTCAACATCGAAAACACCAACAAATTCAACAAGAACCGCAACATAGATAAAACCAACAAATTCAACAACAACCTCAACTTTGTAAAACAACAACAAATTAACAATAACCTCAACATTGAAAAACACCAACAAATTCAACAACAAACTCAACATTGAAAAACACCAACAAATTCAACAACAACCTCAACATTGAAAAACACCAGCAAATTCAACAGAAACCTCAACATTGAAAAACACCAACAAATTCAACAACAAACGCAACATTGAAAAACACCAAAAAATTCAACAACAACCTCAACATTGAAAAACACCAACAAATTCAACAACAACCTCAACATTGAAAAACACCAACAAATTCAACAACAACCTCAACATTGAAAAACACCAACAAATTCAACAACAACATCGACATTGAAAAACACCAACAAATTCAACAACAACCTCAACATTGAAAAACACCAACAAATTCAACAACAACCTCAACATTGAAAAACACCAACAAATTCAACAACAACCCCAACATTGAAAAACACCAACAAATTCAACAACAACCTCAACATTGAAAAACAACAACAACCTCAACATTGAAAAACACCAACAAATTCAACAACAACCTCAACATTGAAAAACAACAACAACCTCAACATTGAAAAACACCAACAAATTCAACAACAACCTCAACATTGAAAAAGAACAACAACCTCAACATTGCAAAACAACAACAACCTCAACATTGAAAAACACCAACAAATTCAACAACAACCTCAACATTGAAAACAACAACAAATTCAACAACCTCAACATTGAAAAACAACAACAACCTCAACACTGAAAAACACCAACCAATTCAACAACAACCTCATTATTGAAAAAAAGCAACAAATTCAACAACAACCTCAATATTGAAAAACAACAACAACCACAACATTGAAAAACACCAAGAAATTCAGGAACAACCTCAACATTGAAAAACACCAACAACCTCAACATTGAAAAAAAGCAACAAATTCAACAACAACCTCAACATTGAAAAACACCAACAAATTCAACAACAACCTCAACATTGAAAAACAACAACAACCACAACATTGAAAAACACCAAAAATTTCAACAACAACCTCAATATTGAAAAGCACCAACAAATTCAACAAAAACCTCAACATTGAAAAACATCAACAAATTCAACAACAACGTCAGCATTGAAAGACAACAACAACCTCAACATTGAAGAGCAAGAAAAAATTTCAACAACAACCTCAACATTGAAATTCAACAACAACCTCAACATTGAAAAACACCAACAAATTCAACAACAACCTCTACATTAAAAAACACCAACAAATTCAACAACAACCTCAACATTGAAAAATACCAACAAATTCAACAAAAACCTCAACACTGAAAAACAACAATAAATTCAACAAAAACCTCAACATTGAATAAAACCAACAAATTCAACAACAACCTCAACATCGAAAACACCAACAAATTCAACGAGAACCGCAACATAGAAAAAACCAACAAATTCAACAACAACCTCAACTTTGTAAAACAACAACAAATTCAACAATAACCTCAACATTGAAAAACACCAACAAATTCAACAACAAACTCAATATTGAAAAACACCAACAAATTCAACAACAACCTCAACATTGAAAAACACCAACAAATTCAACAAAAACCTCAACATTGAAAATCACCAGCAAATTCAACAACAAACTCAACATTGAAAAACACCAACAAATTCAACAACAACCTCAACATTGAAAAACACCAACAAATTCAACAACAACCTCAACATTGAAAAACACCAACAAATTCAACAACAACCTCAACATTGAAAAACAACAATCACAACATTGAAAATCACCAACAAATTCAACAACAACCTCAACATTGAAAAACACCAACAAATTCAACTGCAACCTCAATATTGAAAAAGAACAACAACCTCAACATTGAAAAACATCAACAAATTCAACAACACCCTCAACATTGAAAAACACCAATAACCTCAACATTGAAAAAAAGCAACAAATTCAACAACAACCTCAATATTGAAAAACAACAACAACCGCAACATTGAAAAACACCAACAAATTCAACAACAACCACAACATTGAAAAACACCAACAAATTCAACAACAACTTCAACATTGAAAACACCAACAAATTTATCAACAACCTCAACATTGAAAAACAACAACAACCAATGCATTGAAAAACACCAACAAGTTCAACAACAACCTCAAAATTGAAAAACAACAACAACCACAACATTAAAAAACGCCAACAAATTCAACAACAACCTCAACATTGAAAACACCAACAAATTCAACAACAACCTCAATATTGAAAAACAACAACAACCGCAACATTGAAAACACCAACAAATTCAACAACAACCTGAACATTGACAAACACCAACAAATTCAGCAACAACCTCAACATTGAAAAACATCAACAAATTCAACAACAACGTCAACATTGAAAAACAACAACAACCTCAACATTGAAGAACACCGAAAAATTTCAACAACAACCTCAGTATTGGAAAACAACAACCTCAACATTGAAAAACACGAACAAATTCAACAACAACCTCAACATTAAAAAAAACAAATAAATTCAACAACAACCTCAACATTGAAAACACCAACAAATTCAACAACAACCTCAACATTGAAAACAACCAACAAATTCAACAACAACCTCAACATTGAACACCACCAACAAATTCAACAACAACCTCAACATTGAAAAACAACAACAACCACAACATTGAAAAACACCAACAAATTCAACAAGAACCTCAACTTTGAAAAAGACCAACAAATTCAACAACAACCTCAACATTGAAAAACAACAACAACCACAACATTGAAAAACACCAACAAATTCAACAACAACCTCAACATTGAAAAAAACCAACAAATTCAACAATAACCTCAACATTGAACAACACCAACAAATGAACAACAACCTGAACATTGAAAACACCAACAAATTCAACAACAACCTCAACATTGAAAAACACCAACAAATTCAACAACAACCTCAACATTAAAAAACACCAACAAATTCAACAACAACCTCAACATTGAAAAATACCAACAAATTCAACAACAACCTCAACATTGAAAAACAACAATAAATTCAACAAAAACCTCAACATTGAATAAAACCAACAAATTCAACAACAACCTCAACATCGAAAACACCAACAAATTCAACAAGAACCGCAACATAGAAAAAACCAACAAATTCAACAACAACCTCAACTTTGTAAAACAACAACAAATTCAACAATAACCTCAACATTGAAAAACACCAACAAATTCAACAACAAACTCAATATTGAAAAACACCAACAAATTCAACAACAACCTCAACATTGAAAAACACCAACAAATTCAACAAAAACCTCAACATTGAAAAACACCAGCAAATTCAGCAACAAACTCAACATTGAAAAACACCAACAAATTCAACAACAACCTCAACATTGAAAAACACCAACAAATTCAACAACAACCTCAACATTGAAAAACACCAACAAATTCATCAACAACATCGACATTGAAAAGCACCAACAAATTCAACAACAACCTCAACATTGAAAAACACCAACAAATTCAACAACAACCTCAACATTGAAAAACACCAACAAATTCAACAACAACCCCAACATTGAAAAACACCAACAAATTCAACAACAACCTCAACATTGAAAAACAACAACAACCTCAACATTGAAAAACACCAACAAATTCAACAACAACCTCAACATTGAAAAAGAACAACAACCTCAACATTGCAAAACAACAACAACCTCAACATTGAAAAACACCAGCAAATTCAACAACAACCTCAACATTGAAAACACCAACAAATTCAAAAACCTCAACATTGAAAAACAACAACAACCTCAACACTGAAAAACACCAACCAATTCAACAACAACCTCATCATTGAAAAAAAGCAACAAATTCAACAACAACCTCAATATTGAAAAACAACAACAACCACAACATTGAAAAACACCAAGAAATTCAGCAACAACCTCAACATTGAAAAACACCAACAACCTCAACATTGAAAAAAAGCAACAAATTCAACAACCTCAACATTGAAAAACACCAACAAATTCAACAACAACCTCAACATTGAAAAACAACAACAACCACAACATTGAAAAACACCAAAAATTTCAACAACAACCTCAATATTGAAAAACACCAACAAATTCAACAAAAACCTCAACATTGAAAAACACCAACAAATTCAACACAACCTGAACATTGAAAACACCAACAAATTCAACAACAACTTCAACATTGAAAAACACCAACAAATTCAACAACAACCTCAACATTGAAAACCACCAACAAATTCAACAACAACATCAACATTGAAAACACCAACAAATTCAACAACAACCTCAACATTGAAAAACACCAACAAATTCAACTGCAACCTCAATATTGAAAAAGAACAACAACCTCAACATTGAAAAACATCAACAAATTCAACAACAACCTCAACATTGAAAAACACCAATAACCTCAACATTGAAAAAAAGCAACAAATTCAACAACAACCTCAATATTGAAAAACAACAACAACCGCATCATTGAAAAACACCAACAAATTCAACAACAACCTCAACATTGAAAAACACCAACAAATTCAACAACAACTTCAACATTGAAAACACCAACAAATTTATCAACAACCTCAACATTGAAAAACAACAACAACCACAGCATTGAAAAACACCAACAAGTTCAACAACAACCTCAAAATTGAAAAACAACAACAACCACAACATTGAAAAACGCCAACAAATTCAACAACAACCTCAACATTGAAAACACCAACAAATTCAACAACAACCTCAATATTGAAAAACAACAACAACCGCAACATTGAAAACACCAACAAATTCAACAACAACCTGAACATTGAAAAACACCAACAAATTCAGCAACAACCTCAACATTGAAAAACATCAACAAATTCAACAACAACGTCAACATTGAAAAACAACAACAACCTCAACATTGAAGAACACAAAAAAATTTCAACAACAATCTCAACATTGAAATTCAACAACAACCTCAACATCGAAAACACCAACAAATTCAACAACAACCTCAACATCGAAAACACCAACAAATTCAACAACAACATCGACATTGAAAAACACCAACAAATTCAACAACAACCTCGACATTGAAAAACACCAACAAATTCAACAACATCCTCAACATTGAAAACACCAACAAATTCAACAACAACCTCAACTTGAAAACCACCAACAAATTCAACAACAACCTCAACAATGAAAAACACCAACAAATTCAACAACAACCTCAACATCGAAAACACCAACAAATTCAACAACAACATCGACATTGAAAAACACCAACAAATTCAACAACAACCTCGACATTGAAAAACATCAACAAATTCAACAACAACCTCAACATCGAAAACACCAACAAATTCAACAACAACCTCAAGAGAGAAAACACCAACAAATTCAACAACAATCTCGACATTGAAAAACACCAACAAATTCAACAACAACCTCGACATGGAAAAACGCCAACAAATTCAACAACAACCTCAACATTGAAAAACACCAACAAATTCAACAACAACCTCAACATCGAAAACACCAACAACCTCAACATCGAAAACACCAATAAATTCAACAACAACATCGACATTGAAAAACAGCAACAAATTCAACAACAACCTCGACATTGAAAAACACCAACAAATTCAACAACAATCTCAACTTGAAAACCACCAACAAATTCAACAACAACCTCAACAATGAAAAACACCAACAAATTCAACAACAACCTCAACATCGAAAACACCAAAAAATTCAACAACAACATGGACATTGAAAAACACCAACAAATTCAACAACAACCTCGACATTGAAAAACACCAACAAATTCAACAACAACCTCAACATCGAAAACACCAACAAATTCAACAACAACCTCAACAGAGAAAACATCAACAAATTCAACAACAATCTCGACATTGAAAAACACCAACAAATTCAACAACAACCTCGACATGGAAAAACACCAACAAATTCAACAACAACCTCGTCATTGAAAAACACCAACAAATCAACAACAACATCAACATTAAAAAAAACCAACAAATTCAACAACAACCTAAACATTAAAAAACACCAACAAGTTCAACAACAACCTCAACATTGAAAAACACCAACAAATTCAACAACAACCTCAACATAGAAAACACCAACAAATTCAACAACAACATCGACATTGAAAAACACCAACAAATTCAAAAACAACCTCAACAATAAAAAACACCAACAAATTCAACAGCAACCTCAACATTGAAAACACCAACAAATTCAACAACAACTTCAACATTGAAAATCCAACAAATTCAACAACAACCTCGACATTGAAAAACACCAACAAATTCAACAACAACCTCAACATTGAAAACACCAACAAATTCAACAACAACCTCAACATTGAAAAACACCAACAAATTCAACAACAACCTCAACATTGAAAACACCAACAAATTCAACAACAACCTCAACTTTGAAAACACCAACAAATTCAACAACAGTCTCAACATTGAAAAACAGGAACAAATTGCACAATAACATCGACATTGAAAAAACCAACAAATTCAACAACAACCGCAAAATTGAAAACACCAACAAATTCAGCAACAACCTGAACATTGACAAACACCAACAAATTCAGCAACAACCTCAACATTGAAAAACATCAACAAATTCAACAACGTCAACATTGAAAAACATCAACAACCTCAACATTGAAGAACACCAAAAAATTTCAACAACAACCTCAACATTGAAATTCAACAACAAACTCAACATTGAAAAATACCAACAAATTCAACAACAACCTCAACATTGAAAAACAACAATAAATTCAACAAAAACCTCAACATTGAATAAAACCAACGAATTCAACAACAACCTCAACATCGAAAACACCAACAAATTCAACAAGAACCGCAACATAGATAAAACCAACAAATTCAACAACAACCTCAACTTTGTAAAACAACAACAAATTAACAATAACCTCAACATTGAAAAACACCAACAAATTCAACAACAAACTCAACATTGAAAAACACCAACAAATTCAACAACAACCTCAACATTGAAAAACACCAGCAAATTCAACAGAAACCTCAACATTGAAAAACACCAACAAATTCAACAACAAACGCAACATTGAAAAACACCAAAAAATTCAACAACAACCTCAACATTGAAAAACACCAACAAATTCAACAACAACCTCAACATTGAAAAAACACCAACAAATTCAACAACAACCTCAACATTGAAAAACACCAACAAATTCAACAACAACATCGACATTGAAAAACACCAACAAATTCAACAACAACCTCAACATTGAAAAACACCAACAAATTCAACAACAACCTCAACATTGAAAAACACCAACAAATTCAACAAACAACCCCAACATTGAAAAACACCAACAAATTCAACAACAACCTCAACATTGAAAAACAACAACAACCTCAACATTGAAAAACCACCAACAAATTCAACAACAACCTCAACATTGAAAAACAACAACAACCTCAACATTGAAAAACACCAACAAATTCAACAACAACCTCAACATTGAAAAAGAACAACAACCTCAACATTGCAAAACAACAACAACCTCAACATTGAAAAACACCAACAAATTCAACAACAACCTCAACATTGAAAAACAACAACAAATTCAACAACCTCAACATTGAAAAACAACAACAACCTCAACACTGAAAAACACCAACCAATTCAACAACAACCTCATTATTGAAAAAAAGCAACAAATTCAACAACAACCTCAATATTGAAAAACAACAACAACCACAACATTGAAAAACACCAAGAAATTCAGGAACAACCTCAACATTGAAAAACACCAACAAACCTCAACATTGAAAAAAAAGCAACAAATTCAACAACAACCTCAACATTGAAAAACACCAACAAATTCAACAACAACCTCAACATTGAAAAACAACAACAACCACAACATTGAAAAAACACCAAAAATTTCAACAACAACCTCAATATTGAAAAGCACCCAACCAAATTCAACAAAAACCTCAACATTGAAAAACATCAACAAATTCAACAACAACGTCAGCATTGAAAGACAACAACAACCTCAACATTGAAGAGCAAGAAAAAATTTCAACAACAACCTCAACATTGAAATTCAACAACAACCTCAACATTGAAAAACACCAACAAATTCAACAACAACCTCTACATTAAAAAAACACCAACAAATTCAACAACAACCTCAACATTGAAAAATACCAACAAATTCAACAAAAACCTCAACACTGAAAAAACAACAATAAATTCAACAAAAACCTCAACATTGAATAAAACCAACAAATTCAACAACAACCTCAACATCGAAAACACCAAACAAATTCAACGAGAACCGCAACATAGAAAAAACCAACAAATTCAACAACAACCTCAACTTTGTAAAACAACAACAAATTCAACAATAACCTCAACATTGAAAAACACCAACAAATTCAACAACAAACTCAATATTGAAAAACACCAACAAATTCAACAACAACCTCAACATTGAAAAACACCAACAAATTCAACAAAAACCTCAACATTGAAAATCACCAGCAAATTCAACAACAAACTCAACATTGAAAAACACCAACAAATTCAACAACAACCTCAACCAACAAATTCAACAACAACCTCAACATTGAAAAACACCAACAAATTCAACAACAACCTCAACATTGAAAAACAACAATCACAACATTGAAAATCACCAACAAATTCAACAACAACCTCAACATTGAAAAACACCAACAAATTCAACTGCAACCTCAATATTGAAAAAGAACAACAACCTCAACATTGAAAAACATCAACAAATTCAACAACACCCTCAACATTGAAAAACACCAATAACCTCAACATTGAAAAAAAGCAACAAATTCAACAACAACCTCAATATTGAAAAACAACAACAACCGCAACATTGAAAAACACCAACAAATTCAACAACAACCACAACATTGAAAAACACCAACAAATTCAACAACAACTTCAACATTGAAAACACCAACAAATTTATCAACAACCTCAACATTGAAAAACAACAACAACCAATGCATTGAAAAACACCAACAAGTTCAACAACAACCTCAAAATTGAAAAACAACAACAACCACAACATTAAAAAACGCCAACAAATTCAACAACAACCTCAACATTGAAAACACCAACAAATTCAACAACAACCTCAATATTGAAAAACAACAACAACCGCAACATTGAAAACACCAACAAATTCAACAACAACCTGAACATTGACAAACACCAACAAATTCAGCAACAACCTCAACATTGAAAAACATCAACAAATTCAACAACAACGTCAACATTGAAAAACAACAACAACCTCAACATTGAAGAACACCGAAAAATTTCAACAACAACCTCAGTATTGGAAAACAACAACCTCAACATTGAAAAACACGAACAAATTCAACAACAACCTCAACATTAAAAAAAACAAATAAATTCAACAACAACCTCAACATTGAAAACACCAACAAATTCAACAACAACCTCAACATTGAAAACAACCAACAAATTCAACAACAACCTCAACATTGAACACCACCAACAAATTCAACAACAACCTCAACATTGAAAAACAACAACAACCACAACATTGAAAAACACCAACAAATTCAACAAGAACCTCAACTTTGAAAAAGACCAACAAATTCAACAACAACCTCAACATTGAAAAACAACAACAACCACAACATTGAAAAACACCAACAAATTCAACAACAACCTCAACATTGAAAAAAACCAACAAATTCAACAATAACCTCAACATTGAACAACACCAACAAATGAACAACAACCTGAACATTGAAAACACCAACAAATTCAACAACAACCTCAACATTGAAAAAAAACAGCAACCTCAACATTGAAAAACACCAACAAATTCAACAACAACCTCAACATTGAAAAACAACAACAACCTCAACATTGAAAAACACCAACAAATTCAACAACAACCTCAACATTGAAAAAAACGAACAAATTCAACAACAACCTCAACATTGAAAAACACCAACAAATTCAACAACCACCTAAACTTTGAAAAACACCAACAAATTCAACAACAACCTCAACTTTGAAAAACACCAACAAATTCAACAACATCATCAACATTGAAAAACACCAACAAATTCAAAAACAACCTCGAATTTGAAAAACACCAACAAATTCAACAACAACCTCAACATTGAAAAACATGAACAAATTCAACAACAACATCAATATTGAAAAACAACAACAACCTCAACATTGAAAAACACCAACAAATTCAACAGCAACCTCAACATTGAAAAACACCTACAAATTCAACAACAACCTCAACATTGAAAAACAACAACAACCTCAACATTGAAAAACACCAACAAATTCAACAACAAACTCAACATTGAAAAGACCAACAAATTCAACAACAATCTCAATATTGAAAAACAACAACAACCTCAACTTTGAAAAACACCAACAAATTCAACAACAACCTCAATATTGAAAAACAACAACAACCTCAACATTGAAAAACACCAACAAACTCAACAACAACCTCAACATTGAAAAACATCAACAACCTCAACATTGAAAAAAAGCAACAAATTCAACAACAACCTCAACATTGAAAAACGACAACAAATTCAACAACATCCTCAACATTGAAAAACAAAAACAACCTCAACATTGAAAAACACCAACAAATTCAACAACAACCTCGACATTGAAAAACAACAACAAATTCAACAACAAACTCGACATTGAAAAACACCAACAAATTCAACAACAACCTCGACATAGAAAAACACCAACAAATTCAACAAAAACCTCAACATTGAAAAACACCAACAAATTCAACAGCAACCTCAACATTGAAAAACACCAACAAACTCAACAACAACCTCAACATTGAAAAACACCAACAAATTCAACAACAACCTCAACATTGAAAACACCAACAAATTCAACAACAACCTCAACATTGAAAAACACCAACAAATTCAACAACAACCTCAACATTGAAAACACCAACAAATTCAACAACAACCTCAACATTGAAAAACAACAACAACCACAACATTGAAAAACAACAACAAATTCAAAAACAACCTCAACATTGAAAACACCAACAAATTCAACAACAACCTCAACATTGAAAAAACCGAACAAATTCAACAACAACCTCAACATTGAAAAACAGCAACAAATTCAACAACAACCTCGAATTTGAAAAGCACCAACAAATTCAACAACAACCTCAACATTGAAAAACACAAACAAATTCAACAACAATTTCAATATTGAAAACAACAACAACCTCAACATTGAAAAACACCAACAAATTCAACAACAACCTCCACATTGAAAAACACCAACAAATTCAACAACAACCTCAACATTGAAAAACAACAACAACCTCAACTTTGAAAAACACCAACAAATTCAACAACATCAACATTGAAAAACACCAACAAATTCAACAACAACCTCGAAGTTGAAAAACACCAACAAATTCAACAACAACCTCAACATTGAAAAACACAAACAAATTCAACAACAACCTCAATATTGAAAAACAACAACAACCTCAACATTGAAAAACACCAACAAATTCAACAACAACCTCAACATTGAAAAACACCAACAAATTCAACAACAACCTCAACATTGAAAAACAACATCAACCTCAACATTGAAAAACACCAACAAATTCAACAACAAACTCAACATTGAAAAGACCAACAAATTCAACAACAATCTCAACATTGAAAACGCCAGCAAATTCAACAACAACCTCAATATTGAAAAACAACAACAACCTCAACATTGAAAAACACCAACAAATTCAACAACAACGTCAATATTGAAAAACAACAACAACCTCAACATTGAAAAAAACCAATAAATTCAACAACAACCTCAACATTGAAAAACACCAACAACCTCAACATTGAAAAAAAGCAACAAATTCAACAACAACCTCAACATTGAAAAACGACAACAAATTCAACAACAACCTCAACATTGCAAAACAAAAACAACCTCAACATTGAAAAACACCAACAAATTCAACAACAACCTCGACATTGAAAAACAACAACAAATTCAACAACAAACTCGACTTTGAAAAACACCAACAAATTCAACAACAACCTCGACATAGAAAAACACCAACAAATTCAACAAAAACCTCAACATTGAAAAACACCAACAAATTCAAAAACAACTTCAACATTGAAAAACACCAACAAATTCAACAACAACCTCAACATTGAAAAACACCAACAAATTCAACAACAACCTCAACATTGAAAACACCAACAAATTCAACAACAACCTCAACATTGAAAAACACCAACAAATTCAACAACAACCTCAACATTAAAAACAACAACAACCACAACATTGAAAAACACCAACAAATTCAACAACAACCTCAACATTGAAAAACAACAACAACCACAACATTGAAAAACAACAACAAATTCAAAAACAACCTCAACATTGAAAAACAACAACAAATTCAACAACAACCTCAACATTGAAAAAAACGAACAAATTCAACGACAACCTCAACATTGAAAAACACCAACAAATTCAACAACAACATCAACATTGAAAAACACCAACAAATTCAACAACAACCTCGAATTTGAAAAACACCAACAAATTCAACAACAACCTCAACATTGAAAAACACAAACAATTTCAACAACAACCTCAATATTGAAAAACAACAACAAGCTCAACATTGAAAAACAGCAACAAATTCAACAACAACCTGAACATTGAAAAACACCAACGAATTCAACAACAACCTCAACATTGAAAAACACCAACAAATTCAACAACAACCTCAACATTGAAAAACAACAACAGCCTCAACATTGAAAAACACCAACAAATTCAACAACAACCTCAACATTGAAAAAAACGAACAAATTCAACAACAACCTCAACATTGAAAAACACCAACAAATTCAACAACAACCTGAAGTTTGAAAAACACCAACAAATTCAACAACAACCTCAACTTTGAAAAACACCAACAAATTCAACAACAACATCAACATTGAAAAACACCAACAAATTCAACAACAACCTCGAATTTGAAAAACACCAACAAATTCAACAACAACCTCAACATTGAAAAACATAAACACATTCAACAACAACCTCAATATTGAAAAACAACAACAACCTCAACACTGAAAAACACCAATAAATTCAACAACAACCTCAACATTGAAGAACACCAACAAATTCAACAACAACCTGAACTTTGAAAAACACCAACAAATTCAACAACAACCTCAACTTTGAAAAACACCAACAAATTCAACAACAACATCAACATTGAAAAACACCAACAAATTCAACAACAGCCTCGAATTTGAAAAACACCAACAAATTCAACAACAACCTCAACATTGAAAAACACCAACAAATTCAACAACAAACTCAACATTGAAAAGACCAACAAATTCAACAACAATCTCAACATTGAAAACGCCAACAAATTCAACAACAACCTCAATATTGAAAAACAACAACAACCTCAGCATTGAAAAACACCAACAAATACAACAACAACCTCAATATTGAAAAACAACAACAACCTCAACATTGAAAAACACCAACAAACTCAACAACAACCTCAACATTGAAAAACACCAACAACCTCAACATTGAAAAAAAGCAACAAATTCAACAACAACCTCAACATTGAAAAACGACAACAAATTCAACAACATCCTCAACATTGAAAAACAACAACAACCTCAAAATTGAAAAACACCAACAAATTCAACAACAACCTCGACATTGAAAAACAACAACAAATTCAACAACAAACTCGACATTGAAAAACACCAACAAATTCAACAACAACCTCGACATAGAAAAACACCAACAAATTCAACAAAGATCTCCACATTGAAAAACACCAACAAATTCAACAGCAACCTCAACATTGAAAAACACCAACAAACTCCACAACAACCTCAACATTGAAAAACACCAACAAATTCAACAACAACCTCAACATTGAAAACACCAACAAATTCAACAGCAACGTCAACATTGAAAAACAACAACAACCACAACATTGAAAAACAACAAATTCAAAAACAACCTCAACATTGAAAACACCAAAAAATTCAACAACAACCTCAACATTGAAAAACAACAACAAACTCAACATTGAAAAACACCAACAAATTCAACAACAAACTCAACATTGAAAAACAACAACAACCGCAACATTGAAAAACACCAACAAATTCAACAACAACCACAACATTGAAAAACACCAACAAATTCAACAACAACTTCAACATTGAAAACACCAACAAATTTATCAACAACCTCAACATTGAAAAACAACAACAACCAATGCATTGAAAAACACCAACAAGTTCAACAACAACCTCAAAATTGAAAAACAACAACAACCACAACATTAAAAAACGCCAACAAATTCAACAACAACCTCAACATTGAAAACACCAACAAATTCAACAACAACCTCAATATTGAAAAACAACAACAACCGCAACATTGAAAACACCAACAAATTCAACAACAACCTGAACATTGACAAACACCAACAAATTCAGCAACAACCTCAACATTGAAAAACATCAACAAATTCAACAACAACGTCAACATTGAAAAACAACAACAACCTCAACATTGAAGAACACCGAAAAATTTCAACAACAACCTCAGTATTGGAAAACAACAACCTCAACATTGAAAAACACGAACAAATTCAACAACAACCTCAACATTAAAAAAAACAAATAAATTCAACAACAACCTCAACATTGAAAACACCAACAAATTCAACAACAACCTCAACATTGAAAACAACCAACAAATTCAACAACAACCTCAACATTGAACACCACCAACAAATTCAACAACAACCTCAACATTGAAAAACAACAACAACCACAACATTGAAAAACACCAACAAATTCAACAAGAACCTCAACTTTGAAAAAGACCAACAAATTCAACAACAACCTCAACATTGAAAAACAACAACAACCACAACATTGAAAAACACCAACAAATTCAACAACAACCTCAACATTGAAAAAAACCAACAAATTCAACAATAACCTCAACATTGAACAACACCAACAAATGAACAACAACCTGAACATTGAAAACACCAACAAATTCAACAACAACCTCAACATTGAAAAAAAACAGCAACCTCAACATTGAAAAACACCAACAAATTCAACAACAACCTCAACATTGAAAAACACCAACAAATTCAACAACAACCTCGACATTGAAAAACAACAACAAATTCAACAACAAACTCGACATTGAAAAACACCAACAAATTCAACAACAACCTCGACATAGAAAAACACCAACAAATTCAACAAAAACCTCAACATTGAAAAACACCAACAAATTCAACAGCAACCTCAACATTGAAAAACACCAACAAACTCAACAACAACCTCAACATTGAAAAACACCAACAAATTCAACAACAACCTCAACATTGAAAACACCAACAAATTCAACAACAACCTCAACATTGAAAAACACCAACAAATTCAACAACAACCTCAACATTGAAAACACCAACAAATTCAACAACAACCTCAACATTGAAAAACAACAACAACCACAACATTGAAAAACAACAACAAATTCAAAAACAACCTCAACATTGAAAACACCAACAAATTCAACAACAACCTCAACATTGAAAAAACCGAACAAATTCAACAACAACCTCAACATTGAAAAACAGCAACAAATTCAACAACAACCTCGAATTTGAAAAGCACCAACAAATTCAACAACAACCTCAACATTGAAAAACACAAACAAATTCAACAACAATTTCAATATTGAAAACAACAACAACCTCAACATTGAAAAACACCAACAAATTCAACAACAACCTCCACATTGAAAAACACCAACAAATTCAACAACAACCTCAACATTGAAAAACAACAACAACCTCAACTTTGAAAAACACCAACAAATTCAACAACATCAACATTGAAAAACACCAACATATTCAACAACAACCTCGAAGTTGAAAAACACCAACAAATTCAACAACAACCTCAACATTGAAAAACACAAACAAATTCAACAACAACCTCAATATTGAAAAACAACAACAACCTCAACATTGAAAAACACCAACAAATTCAACAACAACCTCAACATTGAAAAACACCAACAAATTCAACAACAACCTCAACATTGAAAAACAACATCAACCTCAACATTGAAAAACACCAACAAATTCAACAACAAACTCAACATTGAAAAGACCAACAAATTCAACAACAATCTCAACATTGAAAACGCCAGCAAATTCAACAACAACCTCAATATTGAAAAACAACAACAACCTCAACATTGAAAAACACCAACAAATTCAACAACAACGTCAATATTGAAAAACAACAACAACCTCAACATTGAAAAAAACCAATAAATTCAACAACAACCTCAACATTGAAAAACACCAACAACCTCAACATTGAAAAAAAGCAACAAATTCAACAACAACCTCAACATTGAAAAACGACAACAAATTCAACAACAACCTCAACATTGCAAAACAAAAACAACCTCAACATTGAAAAACACCAACAAATTCAACAACAACCTCGACATTGAAAAACAACAACAAATTCAACAACAAACTCGACTTTGAAAAACACCAACAAATTCAACAACAACCTCGACATAGAAAAACACCAACAAATTCAACAAAAACCTCAACATTGAAAAACACCAACAAATTCAAAAACAACTTCAACATTGAAAAACACCAACAAATTCAACAACAACCTCAACATTGAAAAACACCAACAAATTCAACAACAACCTCAACATTGAAAACACCAACAAATTCAACAACAACCTCAACATTGAAAAACACCAACAAATTCAACAACAACCTCAACATTAAAAACAACAACAACCACAACATTGAAAAACACCAACAAATTCAACAACAACCTCAACATTGAAAAACAACAACAACCACAACATTGAAAAACAACAACAAATTCAAAAACAACCTCAACATTGAAAAACAACAACAAATTCAACAACAACCTCAACATTGAAAAAAACGAACAAATTCAACGACAACCTCAACATTGAAAAACACCAACAAATTCAACAACAACATCAACATTGAAAAACACCAACAAATTCAACAACAACCTCGAATTTGAAAAACACCAACAAATTCAACAACAACCTCAACATTGAAAAACACAAACAATTTCAACAACAACCTCAATATTGAAAAACAACAACAAGCTCAACATTGAAAAACAGCAACAAATTCAACAACAACCTGAACATTGAAAAACACCAACGAATTCAACAACAACCTCAACATTGAAAAACACCAACAAATTCAACAACAACCTCAACATTGAAAAACAACAACAGCCTCAACATTGAAAAACACCAACAAATTCAACAACAACCTCAACATTGAAAAAAACGAACAAATTCAACAACAACCTCAACATTGAAAAACACCAACAAATTCAACAACAACCTGAAGTTTGAAAAACACCAACAAATTCAACAACAACCTCAACTTTGAAAAACACCAACAAATTCAACAACAACATCAACATTGAAAAACACCAACAAATTCAACAACAACCTCGAATTTGAAAAACACCAACAAATTCAACAACAACCTCAACATTGAAAAACATAAACACATTCAACAACAACCTCAATATTGAAAAACAACAACAACCTCAACACTGAAAAACACCAATAAATTCAACAACAACCTCAACATTGAAGAACACCAACAAATTCAACAACAACCTGAACTTTGAAAAACACCAACAAATTCAACAACAACCTCAACTTTGAAAAACACCAACAAATTCAACAACAACATCAACATTGAAAAACACCAACAAATTCAACAACAGCCTCGAATTTGAAAAACACCAACAAATTCAACAACAACCTCAACATTGAAAAACACCAACAAATTCAACAACAAACTCAACATTGAAAAGACCAACAAATTCAACAACAATCTCAACATTGAAAACGCCAACAAATTCAACAACAACCTCAATATTGAAAAACAACAACAACCTCAGCATTGAAAAACACCAACAAATACAACAACAACCTCAATATTGAAAAACAACAACAACCTCAACATTGAAAAACACCAACAAACTCAACAACAACCTCAACATTGAAAAACACCAACAACCTCAACATTGAAAAAAAGCAACAAATTCAACAACAACCTCAACATTGAAAAACGACAACAAATTCAACAACATCCTCAACATTGAAAAACAACAACAACCTCAAAATTGAAAAACACCAACAAATTCAACAACAACCTCGACATTGAAAAACAACAACAAATTCAACAACAAACTCGACATTGAAAAACACCAACAAATTCAACAACAACCTCGACATAGAAAAACACCAACAAATTCAACAAAGATCTCCACATTGAAAAACACCAACAAATTCAACAGCAACCTCAACATTGAAAAACACCAACAAACTCCACAACAACCTCAACATTGAAAAACACCAACAAATTCAACAACAACCTCAACATTGAAAACACCAACAAATTCAACAGCAACGTCAACATTGAAAAACAACAACAACCACAACATTGAAAAACAACAAATTCAAAAACAACCTCAACATTGAAAACACCAAAAAATTCAACAACAACCTCAACATTGAAAAAAACGAACAAATTCAACAACAACCTCCACATTGAAAAACACCAACAAATTCAAGAACATCAACATTGAAAAACACCAACAAATTCAACAACAACCTCGAATTTGAAAAGCACCAACAAATTCAACAACAACCTCAATTTTGAAAAACACAAACAAATTCAACAACAACTTCAATATTGAAAAAGAACAACAACCTCAACATTGAAAAACACCAACAAATTCAACAACAACCTCAACATTGAAAAACACCAACAAATTCAACAACAACCTTAACATTGAAAAACAACAACAACCTCAACTTTGAAAAACAACAACAAATTCAACAACATCAACATTGAAAAACACCAACAAATTCAACAACCTCGAAGTTGAAAAATACCAACAAATTCAACAACAACCTCAACATTGAAAAACACAAACAAATTCAACAACAACCTCAATTTTGAAAAACAACAACAACCTCAACATTGAAAAACACCAACAAATTCAACAACAACCTCAACATTGAAAAACACCAACAAATTCAACAACAACCTCAACATTGAAAAACAACATCAACCTCAACATTGAAAAACACCAACAAATTCAAGAACAAACTGAACATTGAAAAGACCAACAAATTCAACAACAATCTCAACATTGAAAACGCCAACAAATTCAACAACAACATCAATATTGAAAAACAACAACAACCTCAACATTGAAAAACACCAACAACTTCAACAACAACGTCAATATTGCAAAACAACAACAACCTCAACATTGAAAAACACCAACAAATTGAACAACAACCTGAACATTGAAAAACACCAACAACCTCAACATTGAAAAAAAGCAACAAATTCAACAACAACCTCAACATTGAAAAACGACAACAAATTCAACAACAACCTCAACATTGAAAAACAAAAACAACCTCAACATTGAAAAACACCAACAAATTCAACAACAACCTCGACATTGAAAAACAACAACAAATTCAACAACAAACTCGACATTGAAAAACACCAACAAATTCAACAACAACCTCGACATAGAAAAACACCAACAAATTCAATAAAACCTCAACATTGAAAAACACCAACAAATTCAACAACAACCTCAACATTGAAAAACACCAACAAATTCAACAACAACCTCAACATTGAAAAACACCAACAAATTCAACAACAACCTCGACATAGAAAAACACCAACAAATTCAACAAAAACCTCCACATTGAAAAACACCAACAAATTCAACAGCAACCTCAACATTGAAAAACACCAACAAACTCAACAACAACCTCAACATTGAAAAACACCAACAAATTCAAGAACAACCTCAACATTGAAAACACCAACAAATTCAACAACAACCTCAACATTGAAAAACACCAACAAATTCAACAACAACCTCAACATTGAAAACACCAACAAATTCAACAACAACCTCAACATTGAAAAACAACAACAACCACAACATTGAAAAACAACAAATTCAAAAACAACCTCAACATTGAAAACACCAAAAAATTCAACAACAACCTCAACATTGAAAAAAACGAACAAATTCAACAACAACCTCAACATTGAAAAACACCAACAAATTCAAGAAAATCAACATTGAAAAACACCAACAAATTCAACAACAACCTCGAATTTGAAAAGCACCAACAAATTCAACAACAACCTCAATTTTGAAAAACACAAAAAAATTCAACAACAACTTCAATATTGAAAAAGAACAACAACCTCAACATTGAAAAACACCAACAAATTCAACAACAACCTCAACATTGAAAAACACCAACAAATTCAACAACAACCTTAACATTGAAAAACAACAACAACCTCAACTTTGAAAAACACCAACAAATTCAACAACAACCTCGACATTGAAAAACAACAACAAATTCAACAACAAACTCGACATTGAAAAACACCAACAAATTCAACAACAACCTCGACATAGAAAAACACGAACAAATTCAACAAAAACCTTAACATTGAAAAACACCACAAATTCAACAACAACCTCAACATTGAAAAACACCAACAAATTCAACAACAACCTCAACATTGAAAAACACGAACAAATTCAACAACAACCTCAACATTGAAAACACCAACAAATTCAACAACAACCTCAACATTCAAAAACAACAACAAATTCAACAACAACCTCAACATTAAAAACACCAAGAAATTCAACAACAACCTCAACATTGAAAAACAACAACAACCACAACATTGAAAAACAACCACAAATTCAACAACAACCTCAACATTGAAAAAAACGAACAAATTCAACAACAACCTCAACATTGAAAAACACCAACAAATTCAACAACAACCTCGAATTTGAAAAACACCAACAAATTCAACAACAACCTCAACATTGAAAAAAACGAACAAATTCAACAACAACCTCAACATTGAAAAACACCAACAAATTCAACAACAACCTCAACATTGAAAACACCAACAAATTCAACAACAACCTCAACATTGAAAAACACCAACAAATTCAACACCAACCTCAACATTGAAAACACCAACAAATTCAACAACCACCTCAACATTGAAAAACAACAACAACCACAACATTGAAAAACAACAACAAATTCAAAAACAACCTCAACATTGAAAACACCAACAAATTCAACAACAACCTCAACATTGAAAAAAACGAACAAATTCAACAACAACCTCAACATTGAAAAACACCAACAAAGTCAAGAACAACCTCAACATTGAAAAACACCAACAAATTCAACAACAACCTCAAAATTGAAAAATAACAACAACCTCAACTTTGAAAAACACCAACAAATTCAACAACATCATCATTGAAAAACACCAACAAATTCAACAACAACCTCGAAGTTGAAAAACACCAACAAATTCAACAACAACCTCAACATTGAAAAACACCAACAAATTCAACAACAACCTCAACATTGAAAATCAACATCAACCTCAACATAGAAAAACACCAACAAATTCAAGAACAAACTCAACATTAAAAAGACCAACAAATTCAACAACAATCTCAACATTGAAAAACATCAACAAATTCAACAACAACCTCGACATAGAAAAACACCAACAAATTCAACAAAAACCTCAACATTGAGAAACACCAACAAATTCAACAACAACCTCAACATTGAAAAACACCAACAAATTCAACAACAACCTCAACATTGAAGACACCAACAAATTCAACAACAACCTCAACATTGAAAAACACCAACAAATTCAACAACAACCTCAACATTGAAAAAAACGAACAAATTCAACAACAACCTCAACATTGAAAAACACCAACAAATTCAACAACAAACTCCACATTGAAAAACACCAACAAATTCAACAACAACCTCAACATTGAATACACCAACAAATTCAACAACAACCTCAACATTGAAAAACACCAACAAATTCAACAACAACATCAACATTGAAAAAAACGAACAAATTCAACAACAACCTCAACATTGAAAAACACCAACAAATTCAACAACAACATCAACATTGAAAAAAACGAACAAATTCAACAACAACCTCAAGTTTGAAAAACACCAGCAAATTCAACAACAACCTCAACATTGAAAAACAGAAACACATTCAACAACAACCTCAATATTGAAAAACAACAACAACCTCAACATTGAAAAACACCAACAAATTCAACAACAACCTCAACATTGAAAAACACCAACAAATTCAACAACAACCTCAACGTTGAAAAACAACAACAACCTCAACATTGAAAAACACCAACAAATTCAACAACAAACTCAACATTGAAAAGACCAACAAATTCAACAACAATCTCAACATTGAAAACGCCAACAAATTCAACAACAACCTCAATATTGAAATTCAACAACAACCTCAACATTAAAAACACCAACAAATTCAACAACAACCTCAACATTGAAAAACAACAACAACCACAACATTGAAAAACAACAAATTCAAAAACAACCTCAACATTGAAAAACAACAACAAATTCAACAACAACCTCAACATTGAAAAAAACGAACAAATTCAACAACAACCTCAACATTGAAAAACACCAACAAATTCAACAACAACATCAACATTGAAAAACACCAACAAATTCAACAACAACCTCGAATTTGAAAAACACCAACAAATTCAACAACAACCTCAACATTGAAAAACACAAACAAATTCAACAACAACCTCAATATTGAAAAACAACAACAACCTCAACATTGAAAAACACCAACAAATTCAACAACAACCTCAACTTTGAAAAACACCAACAAATTCAACAACAACCTCAACATTGAAAAACACCAACAAATTCAACAACAACCTCAACATTGAAAAACAACAACAACCTCAACATTGAAAAACGCCAACAAATTCAACAACAACCTCAACATTGAAAAAAACGAACAAATTCAACAACAACATCAACATTGAAAAATACCAACAAATTCAACAACAACCTGAACTTTGAAAAACACCAACAAATTCAACAACAACCTCAACTTTGAAAAACACCAACAAATTCAACAACAACATCAACATTGAAAAACACCAACAAATTCAACAACAGCCTCGAATTTGAAAAACACCAACAAATTCAACAACAACCTCAACATTGAAAAACACCAACAAATTCAACAACAACCTCAATATTGAAAAACAACAACAACCTCAACATTGAAAAACACCAACAAATTCAACAACAACCTCAACATTGAAAAACACCAACAAATTCAACAACAACCTCAACATTGAAAAACACCAACAACCTCAACATTGAAACACACCAACAAATTCAACAACAAACTCAACATTGAAAAGACCAACAAATTCAACAACAATCTCAACATTGAAAACGCCAACAAATTCAACAACAACCTCAATATTGAAAAACAACAACAACCTCAACTTTGAAAAACGCCAACAAATTGAACAACAACCTCAATATTGAAAAACAACAACAACCTCAACATTGAAAAACACCAACAAATTCAACAACAACCTCAACGTTGAAAAACACCAACATCCTCAACATTGAAAAACACCAACAAATTCAACAACAACCTCAACATTGAAAAACGACAACAAATTCAACAACATCCTCAACATTGAAAACAACAACAACCTCAACATTGAAAAACACCAACAAATTCAACAACAACCTCAACATTGAAAAACACCAACAACCTCAACATTGAAAAAAAGCAACAAATTCAACAACAACCTCAACATTGAAAAACAACAATAAATTCAACAACAATCTCGACATTGAAAAACACCAACAAATTCAACAACAACCTCGACATAGAAAAACACCAACAAATTCAACAAAAACCTCAACATTGAAAAACACCAACAAATTCAACAACAACCTCAACATTGAAAAACACCAACAAATTCAACAACAACCTCAACATTGAAAAACACCAACAAATTCAACAACAACCTCAACATTGAAAACACCAACAAATTCAACAACAACCTCAACATTGAAAAACACCAACAACCTCAACATTGAAAAAAAGCAACAAATTCAACAACAACCTCAACATTGAAAAACGACAACAAATTCAACAACAACCTCAACATTGAAAAACAAAAACAACCTCAACATTGAAAAACACCAACAAATTCAACAACAACCTCGACATTGAAAAACAACAACAAATTCAGCAACAAAATCGACATTGAAAAACACCAACAAATTCAACAACAACCTCAATATTGAAAAACACCAACAAATTCAGCAACAACCTCAACATTGAAAAACAACAACAACCTCAACATTGTAAAACACCAACAAATTCAACAACAAACTCAACATTGAAAAGACCAACAAATTCAACAACAATCTCAACATTGAAAACGCGAACAAATTCAACAACAACCTCAATATTGAAAAACAACAACAACCTCAACATTGAAAAACACCAACAAACTCAACAACAACCTCAACATTGAAAAACACCAACAACCTCAACATTGAAAAAAAGCAACAAATTCAACAACAACCTCAACATTGAAAAACGACAACAAATTCAACAACATCCTCAACATTGAAAAACAACAACAACCTCAACATTGAAAAACACCAACAAATTCAACAACAACCTCGACATTGAAAAACAACAACAAATTCAACAACAAACTCGACATTGAAAAACACCAACAAATTCAACAACAACCTCGACATAGAAAAACACCAACAAATTCAACAAAAACCTCAACATTGGAAAACACCAACAAATTCAACAGCAACCTCAACATTGAAAAACACCAACATACTCAACAACAACCTCAACATTGAAAAACACCAACAAATTCAACAACAACCTCAACATTGAAAACACCAACAAATTCAACAACAACCTCAACATTGAAAAACACCAACAAATTCAACAACAACCTCAACATTGAAAACACCAACAAATTCAACAACAACCTCAACATTGAAAAACAACAACAACCACAACATTGAAAAACAACAAATTCAAAAACAACCTCAACATTGAAAACACCAACAAATTCAACAACAACCTCAACATTGAAAAAAACGAACAAATTCAACAACAACCTCAACATTGAAAAACACCAACAAATTCAAGAACATCAACATTGAAAAACACCAACAAATTCAACAACAACCTCGAATTTGAAAAGCACCAACAAATTCAACAACAACCTCAACATTGAAAAACACAAACAAATTCAACAACAACTTCAATATTGAAAAACAACAACAACCTCAACATTGAAAAACACCAACAAATTCAAAAACAACCTCAACATTGAAAAACACCAACAAATTCAGCAACAACCTTAACATTGAAAAACAACAACAACCTCAACTTTGAAAAACAACAACAAATTCAACAACATCAACATTGAAAAACACCAACAAATTCAACAATAACCTCGAAGTTGAAAAACACCAACAAATTCAACAACAACCTCAACTTTGAAAAACAACAACAAATTCAACAACATCAACCTTGAAAAACACCAACAAATTCAACAACAACCTCAACGTTGAAAAACAACATCAACCTCAACATTGAAAAACACCAACAAATTCAAGAACAAACTCAACATTGAAAAGACCAACAAATTCAACAACAATCTCAACATTGAAAACGCCAACAAATTCAACAACAACCTCAATATTGAAAAACAACAACAACCTCAACATTGAAAAACTCCAACAAATTCAACAACAACCTCAACATTGAAAACACCAACAAATTCAACAACAACCTCAACATTGAAAAACACCAACAACCTCAACATTGAAAAAAAGCAACAAATTCAACAACAACCTCAACATTGAAAAACGACAACAAATTCAACAACAACCTCAACATTGAAAAACAAAAACAACCTCAACATTGAAAAACACCAACAAATTCAACAACAACCTCGACATTGAAAAACAACAACAAATTCAACAACAAAATCGACATTGAAAAACACCAACAAATTCAACAACAACCTCAACATAGAAAAACACCAACAAATTCAACAACAACCTCAATATTGAAAAACACCAACAAATTCAACAACAACCTCAACATTGAAAAACAACAACAACCTCAACATTGTAAAACACCAACAAATTCAACAACAAACTCAACATTGAAAAGGCCAACAAATTCAACAACAATCTCAACATTGAAAACGCCAACAAATTCAACAACAACCTCAATATTGAAAAACAACAACAACCTCAACATTGAAAAACACCAACAAATTCAACAACAACCTCAATATTGAAAAACAACAACAACCTCAACATTGAAAAACACCAACAAACTCAACAACAACCTCAACATTGAAAAACACCAACAACCTCAACATTGAAAAAAAGCAACAAATTCAACAACAACCTCAACATTGAAAAACGACAACAAATTCAACAACATCCTCAACATTGAAAAACAACAACAACCTCAACATTGAAAAACACCAACAAATTCAACAACAACCTCGACATTGAAAAACAACAACAAATTCAACAACAAACTCGACATTGAAAAACACCAACAAATTCAACAACAACCTCGACATAGAAAAACACCAACAAATTCAACAAAAACCTCAACATTGAAAAACACCAACAAATTCAACAGCAACCTCAACATTGAAAAACACCAACATACTCAACAACAACCTCAACATTGAAAAACACCAACAAATTCAACAACAACCTCAACATTGAAAACACCAACAAATTCAACAACAACCTCAACATTGAAAAACACCAACAAATTCAACAACAACGTCAACATTGAAAACACCAACAAATTCAACAACAACCTCATCATTGAAAAACACCAACAAATTCAACAACAACCTCCATATTGAAAAACACCAACAAATTCAACAACAACCTCAACATTGAAAAACAACAACAACCTCAACATTGTAAAACACCAACAAATTCAACAACAAACTCAACATTGAAAAGACCAACAAATTCAACAACAATCTCAACATTGAAAACGCCAACAAATTCAACAACAACCTCAATATTGAAAAACAACAACAACCTCAACATTGAAAAACACCAACAAATTCAACAACAACCTCAATATTGAAAAACAACAACCTCAACATTGAAAAACACCAACAAACTCAACAACAACCTCAACATTGAAAAACACCAACAACCTCAACATTGAAAAAAAGCAACAAATTCAACAACAACCTCAACATTGAAAAACGACAACAAATTCAACAACATCCTCAACATTGAAAAACAACAACAACCTCAACATTGAAAAACACCAACAAATTCAACAACAACCTCGACATTGAAAAACAACAACAAATTCAACAACAAACTCGACATTGAAAAACACCAACAAATTCAACAACAACCTCGACATAGAAAAACACCAACAAATTCAACAAAAACCTCAACATTGGAAAACACCAACAAATTCAACAGCAACCTCAACATTGAAAAACACCAACATACTCAACAACAACCTCAACATTGAAAAACACCAACAAATTCAACAACAACCTCAACATTGAAAACACCAACAAATTCAACAACAACCTCAACATTGAAAAACACCAACAAATTCAACAACAACCTCAACATTGAAAACACCAACAAATTCAACAACAACCTCAACATTGAAAAACAACAACAACCACAACATTGAAAAACAACAAATTCAAAAACAACCTCAACATTGAAAACACCAACAAATTCAACAACAACCTCAACATTGAAAAAAACGAACAAATTCAACAACAACCTCAACATTGAAAAACACCAACAAATTCAAGAACATCAACATTGAAAAACACCAACAAATTCAACAACAACCTCGAATTTGAAAAGCACCAACAAATTCAACAACAACCTCAACATTGAAAAACACAAACAAATTCAACAACAACTTCAATATTGAAAAACAACAACAACCTCAACATTGAAAAACACCAACAAATTCAAAAACAACCTCAACATTGAAAAACACCAACAAATTCAGCAACAACCTTAACATTGAAAAACAACAACAACCTCAACTTTGAAAAACAACAACAAATTCAACAACATCAACATTGAAAAACACCAACAAATTCAACAATAACCTCGAAGTTGAAAAACACCAACAAATTCAACAACAACCTCAACTTTGAAAAACAACAACAAATTCAACAACATCAACCTTGAAAAACACCAACAAATTCAACAACAACCTCAACGTTGAAAAACAACATCAACCTCAACATTGAAAAACACCAACAAATTCAAGAACAAACTCAACATTGAAAAGACCAACAAATTCAACAACAATCTCAACATTGAAAACGCCAACAAATTCAACAACAACCTCAATATTGAAAAACAACAACAACCTCAACATTGAAAAACTCCAACAAATTCAACAACAACCTCAACATTGAAAACACCAACAAATTCAACAACAACCTCAACATTGAAAAACACCAACAACCTCAACATTGAAAAAAAGCAACAAATTCAACAACAACCTCAACATTGAAAAACGACAACAAATTCAACAACAACCTCAACATTGAAAAACAAAAACAACCTCAACATTGAAAAACACCAACAAATTCAACAACAACCTCGACATTGAAAAACAACAACAAATTCAACAACAAAATCGACATTGAAAAACACCAACAAATTCAACAACAACCTCAACATAGAAAAACACCAACAAATTCAACAACAACCTCAATATTGAAAAACACCAACAAATTCAACAACAACCTCAACATTGAAAAACAACAACAACCTCAACATTGTAAAACACCAACAAATTCAACAACAAACTCAACATTGAAAAGGCCAACAAATTCAACAACAATCTCAACATTGAAAACGCCAACAAATTCAACAACAACCTCAATATTGAAAAACAACAACAACCTCAACATTGAAAAACACCAACAAATTCAACAACAACCTCAATATTGAAAAACAACAACAACCTCAACATTGAAAAACACCAACAAACTCAACAACAACCTCAACATTGAAAAACACCAACAACCTCAACATTGAAAAAAAGCAACAAATTCAACAACAACCTCAACATTGAAAAACGACAACAAATTCAACAACATCCTCAACATTGAAAAACAACAACAACCTCAACATTGAAAAACACCAACAAATTCAACAACAACCTCGACATTGAAAAACAACAACAAATTCAACAACAAACTCGACATTGAAAAACACCAACAAATTCAACAACAACCTCGACATAGAAAAACACCAACAAATTCAACAAAAACCTCAACATTGAAAAACACCAACAAATTCAACAGCAACCTCAACATTGAAAAACACCAACATACTCAACAACAACCTCAACATTGAAAAACACCAACAAATTCAACAACAACCTCAACATTGAAAACACCAACAAATTCAACAACAACCTCAACATTGAAAAACACCAACAAATTCAACAACAACGTCAACATTGAAAACACCAACAAATTCAACAACAACCTCATCATTGAAAAACACCAACAAATTCAACAACAACCTCCATATTGAAAAACACCAACAAATTCAACAACAACCTCAACATTGAAAAACAACAACAACCTCAACATTGTAAAACACCAACAAATTCAACAACAAACTCAACATTGAAAAGACCAACAAATTCAACAACAATCTCAACATTGAAAACGCCAACAAATTCAACAACAACCTCAATATTGAAAAACAACAACAACCTCAACATTGAAAAACACCAACAAATTCAACAACAACCTCAATATTGAAAAACAACAACCTCAACATTGAAAAACACCAACAAACTCAACAACAACCTCAACATTGAAAAACACCAACAACCTCAACATTGAAAAAAAGCAACAAATTCAACAACAACCTCAACATTGAAAAACGACAACAAATTCAACAACATCCTCAACATTGAAAAACAACAACAACCTCAACATTGAAAAACACCAACAAATTCAACAACAACCTCGACATTGAAAAACAACAACAAATTCAACAACAAACTCGACATTGAAAAACACCAACAAATTCAACAACAACCTCGACATAGAAAAACACCAACAAATTCAACAAAAACCTCAACATTGAAAAACACCAACAAATTCAACAGCAACCTCAACATTGAAAAACACCAACATACTCAACAACAACCTCAACATTGAAAATCACCAACAAATTCAACAACAACCTCAACATTGAAAACACCAACAAATTCAACAACAACCTCAACATTGAAAAACACCAACAAATTCAACAACAACCTCAACATTGAAAACACCAACAAATTCAACAACAACCTCAACATTGAAAAACAACAACAACCACAACATTGAAAAACAACAAATTCAAAAACAACCTCAACATTGAAAACACCAACAAATTCAACAACAACCTTAACATTGAAAAAAACGAACAAATTCAACAACAACCTCGACATTGAAAAACAACAACAAATTCAACAACAAAATCGACATTGAAAAACACCAACAAATTCAACAACAACCTCGACATAGAAAAACACCAACAAATTCAACAACAACCTCAATATTGAAAAACACCAACAAATTCAACAACAACCTCAACATTGAAAAACAACAACAACCTCAACATTGTAAAACACCAACAAATTCAACAACAAACTCAACATTGAAAAGGCCAACAAATTCAACAACAATCTCAACATTGAAAACGCCAACAAATTCAACAACAACCTCAATATTGAAAAACAACAACAACCTCAACATTGAAAAACACCAACAAATTCAACAACAACCTCAATATTGAAAAACAACAACAACCTCAACATTGAAAAACATCAACAAACTCAACAACAACCTCAACATTGAAAAACACCAACAACCTCAACATTGAAAAAAAGCAACAAATTCAACAACAACCTCAACATTGAAAAACGACAACAAATTCAACAACATCCTCAACATTGAAAAACAACAACAACCTCAACATTGAAAAACACCAACAAATTCAACAACAACCTCGACATTGAAAAACAACAACAAATTCAACAACAAACTCGACATTGAAAAACACCAACAAATTCAACAACAACCTCGACATAGAAAAACACCAACAAATTCAACAAAAACCTCAACATTGAAAAACACCAACAAATTCAACAGCAACCTCAACATTGAAAAACACCAACATACTCAACAACAACCTCAACATTGAAAAACACCAACAAATTCAACAACAACCTCAACATTGAAAACACCAACAAATTCAACAACAACCTCAACATTGAAAAACACCAACAAATTCAACAACAACGTCAACATTGAAAACACCAACAAATTCAACAACAACCTCAACATTGAAAAACACCAACAAATTCAACAACAACCTCCATATTGAAAAACACCAACAAATTCAACAACAACCTCAACATTGAAAAACAACAACAACCTCAACATTGTAAAACACCAACAAATTCAACAACAAACTCAACATTGAAAAGACCAACAAATTCAACAACAATCTCAACATTGAAAACGCCAACAAATTCAACAACAACCTCAATATTGAAAAACAACAACAACCTCAACATTGAAAAACACCAACAAATTCAACAACAACCTCAATATTGAAAAACAACAACCTCAACATTGAAAAACACCAACAAACTCAACAACAACCTCAACATTGAAAAACACCAACAACCTCAACATTGAAAAAAAGCAACAAATTCAACAACAACCTCAACATTGAAAAACGACAACAAATTCAACAACATCCTCAACATTGAAAAACAACAACAACCTCAACATTGAAAAACACCAACAAATTCAACAACAACCTCGACATTGAAAAACAACAACAAATTCAACAACAAACTCGACATTGAAAAACACCAACAAATTCAACAACAACCTCGACATAGAAAAACAACAAATTCAACAAAAACCTCAACATTGAAAAACACCAACAAATTCAACAGCAACCTCAACATTGAAAAACACCAACATACTCAACAACAACCTCAACATTGAAAATCACCAACAAATTCAACAACAACCTCAACATTGAAAACACCAACAAATTCAACAACAACCTCAACATTGAAAAACACCAACAAATTCAACAACAACCTCAACATTGAAAACACCAACAAATTCAACAACAACCTCAACATTGAAAAACAACAACAACCACAACATTGAAAAACAACAAATTCAAAAACAACCTCAACATTGAAAACACCAACAAATTCAACAACAACCTCAACATTGAAAAAAACGAACAAATTCAACAACAACCTCAACATTGAAAAACACCAACAAATTCAAGAACATCAACATTGAAAAACACCAACAAATTCAACAACAACCTCGAATTTGAAAAGCACCAACAAATTCAACAACAACCTCAACATTGAAAAACACAAACAAATTCAACAACAACTTCAATATTGAAAAACAACAACAACCTCAACATTGAAAAACACCAACAAATTCAAAAACAACCTCAACATTGAAAAACACCAACAAATTCAGCAACAACCTTAACATTGAAAAACAACAACAACCTCAACTTTGAAAAACAACAACAAATTCAACAACATCAACATTGAAAAACACCAACAAATTCAACAATAACCTCGAAGTTGAAAAACACCAACAAATTCAACAACAACCTCAACTTTGAAAAACAACAACAAATTCAACAACATCAACCTTGAAAAACACCAACAAATTCAACAACAACCTCAACGTTGAAAAACAACATCAACCTCAACATTGAAAAACACCAACAAATTCAAGAACAAACTCAACATTGAAAAGACCAACAAATTCAACAACAATCTCAACATTGAAAACGCCAACAAATTCAACAACAACCTCAATATTGAAAAACAACAACAACCTCAACATTGAAAAACTCCAACAAATTCAACAACAACCTCAACATTGAAAACACCAACAAATTCAACAACAACCTCAACATTGAAAAACACCAACAACCTCAACATTGAAAAAAAGCAACAAATTCAACAACAACCTCAACATTGAAAAACAACAACAACCTCAACATTGTAACACACCAACAAATTCAACAACAAACTCAACATTGAAAAGACCAACAAATTCAACAACAATCTCAACATTGAAAACGCGAACAAATTCAACAACAACCTCAATATTGAAAAACAACAACAACCTCAACATTGAAAAACACCAACAAATTCAACAACAACCTCAATATTGAAAAACAACAACAACCTCAACATTGAAAAACACCAACAAACTCAACAACAACCTCAACATTGAAAAACACCAACAACCTCAACATTGAAAAAAAGCAACAAATTCAACAACAACCTCAACATTGAAAAACGACAACAAATTCAACAACATCCTCAACATTGAAAAACAACAACAACCTCAACATTGAAAAACACCAACAAATTCAACAACAAACTCAACATTGAAAAGACCAACAAATTCAACAACAATCTCAACATTGAAAACGCCAACAAATTCAACAACAACCTCAATATTGAAAAACAACAACAACCTCAACATTGAAAAACACCAACAAATTCAACAACAACCTCAATATTGAAAAACAACAACCTCAACATTGAAAAACACCAACAAACTCAACAACAACCTCAACATTGAAAAACACCAACAACCTCAACATTGAAAAAAAGCAACAAATTCAACAACAACCTCAACATTGAAAAACGACAACAAATTCAACAACATCCTCAACATTGAAAAACAACAACAACCTCAACATTGAAAAACACCAACAAATTCAACAACAACCTCGACATTGAAAAACAACAACAAATTCAACAACAAACTCGACATTGAAAAACACCAACAAATTCAACAACAACCTCGACATAGAAAAACAACAAATTCAACAAAAACCTCAACATTGAAAAACACCAACAAATTCAACAGCAACCTCAACATTGAAAAACACCAACATACTCAACAACAACCTCAACATTGAAAATCACCAACAAATTCAACAACAACCTCAACATTGAAAACACCAACAAATTCAACAACAACCTCAACATTGAAAAACACCAACAAATTCAACAACAACCTCAACATTGAAAACACCAACAAATTCAACAACAACCTCAACATTGAAAAACAACAACAACCACAACATTGAAAAACAACAAATTCAAAAACAACCTCAACATTGAAAACACCAACAAATTCAACAACAACCTCAACATTGAAAAAAACGAACAAATTCAACAACAACCTCAACATTGAAAAACACCAACAAATTCAAGAACATCAACATTGAAAAACACCAACAAATTCAACAACAACCTCGAATTTGAAAAGCACCAACAAATTCAACAACAACCTCAACATTGAAAAACACAAACAAATTCAACAACAACTTCAATATTGAAAAACAACAACAACCTCAACATTGAAAAACACCAACAAATTCAAAAACAACCTCAACATTGAAAAACACCAACAAATTCAGCAACAACCTTAACATTGAAAAACAACAACAACCTCAACTTTGAAAAACAACAACAAATTCAACAACATCAACATTGAAAAACACCAACAAATTCAACAATAACCTCGAAGTTGAAAAACACCAACAAATTCAACAACAACCTCAACTTTGAAAAACAACAACAAATTCAACAACATCAACCTTGAAAAACACCAACAAATTCAACAACAACCTCAACGTTGAAAAACAACATCAACCTCAACATTGAAAAACACCAACAAATTCAAGAACAAACTCAACATTGAAAAGACCAACAAATTCAACAACAATCTCAACATTGAAAACGCCAACAAATTCAACAACAACCTCAATATTGAAAAACAACAACAACCTCAACATTGAAAAACTCCAACAAATTCAACAACAACCTCAACATTGAAAACACCAACAAATTCAACAACAACCTCAACATTGAAAAACACCAACAACCTCAACATTGAAAAAAAGCAACAAATTCAACAACAACCTCAACATTGAAAAACAACAACAACCTCAACATTGTAACACACCAACAAATTCAACAACAAACTCAACATTGAAAAGACCAACAAATTCAACAACAATCTCAACATTGAAAACGCGAACAAATTCAACAACAACCTCAATATTGAAAAACAACAACAACCTCAACATTGAAAAACACCAACAAATTCAACAACAACCTCAATATTGAAAAACAACAACAACCTCAACATTGAAAAACACCAACAAACTCAACAACAACCTCAACATTGAAAAACACCAACAACCTCAACATTGAAAAAAAGCAACAAATTCAACAACAACCTCAACATTGAAAAACGACAACAAATTCAACAACATCCTCAACATTGAAAAACAACAACAACCTCAACATTGAAAAACACCAACAAATTCAACAACAACCTCGACATTGAAAAACAACAACAAATTCAACAACAAACTCGACATTGAAAAACACCAACAAATTCAACAACAACCTCGACATAGAAAAACACCAACAAATTCAACAAAAACCTCAACATTGGAAAACACCAACAAATTCAACAGCAACCTCAACATTGAAAAACACCAACATACTCAACAACAACCTCAACATTGAAAAACACCAACAAATTCAACAACAACCTCAACATTGAAAACACCAACAAATTCAACAACAACCTCAACATTGAAAAACACCAACAAATTCAACAACAACCTCAACATTGAAAACACCAACAAATTCAACAACAACCTCAACATTGAAAAACAACAACAACCACAACATTGAAAAACAACAAATTCAAAAACAACCTCAACATTGAAAACACCAACAAATTCAACAACAACCTCAACATTGAAAAAAACGAACAAATTCAACAACAACCTCAACATTGAAAAACACCAACAAATTCAAGAACATCAACATTGAAAAACACCAACAAATTCAACAACAACCTCGAATTTGAAAAGCACCAACAAATTCAACAACAACCTCAACATTGAAAAACACAAACAAATTCAACAACAACTTCAATATTGAAAAACAACAACAACCTCAACATTGAAAAACACCAACAAATTCAAAAACAACCTCAACATTGAAAAACACCAACAAATTCAGCAACAACCTTAACATTGAAAAACAACAACAACCTCAACTTTGAAAAACAACAACAAATTCAACAACATCAACATTGAAAAACACCAACAAATTCAACAATAACCTCGAAGTTGAAAAACACCAACAAATTCAACAACAACCTCAATATTGAAAAACACCAACAAATTCAACAACAACCTCAACATTGAAGACACCAACAAATTCAACAACAACCTCAACATTGAAAAACACCAACAAATTCAACAACAACCTCAAAATTGAAAAATAACAACAACCTCAACTTTGAAAAACACCAACAAATTCAACAACATCATCATTGAAAAACACCAACAAATTCAACAACAACCTCGAAGTTGAAAAACACCAACAAATTCAACAACAACCTCAACATTGAAAAACACCAACAAATTCAACAACAACCTCAACATTGAAAATCAACATCAACCTCAACATAGAAAAACACCAACAAATTCAAGAACAAACTCAACATTAAAAAGACCAACAAATTCAACAACAATCTCAACATTGAAAAACATCAACAAATTCAACAACAACCTCGACATAGAAAAACACCAACAAATTCAACAAAAACCTCAACATTGAGAAACACCAACAAATTCAACAACAACCTCAACATTGAAAAACACCAACAAATTCAACAACAACCTCAACATTGAAGACACCAACAAATTCAACAACAACCTCAACATTGAAAAACACCAACAAATTCAACAACAACCTCAACATTGAAAAAAACGAACAAATTCAACAACAACCTCAACATTGAAAAACACCAACAAATTCAACAACAAACTCCACATTGAAAAACACCAACAAATTCAACAACAACCTCAACATTGAATACACCAACAAATTCAACAACAACCTCAACATTGAAAAACACCAACAAATTCAACAACAACATCAACATTGAAAAAAACGAACAAATTCAACAACAACCTCAACATTGAAAAACACCAACAAATTCAACAACAACATCAACATTGAAAAAAACGAACAAATTCAACAACAACCTCAAGTTTGAAAAACACCAGCAAATTCAACAACAACCTCAACATTGAAAAACAGAAACACATTCAACAACAACCTCAATATTGAAAAACAACAACAACCTCAACATTGAAAAACACCAACAAATTCAACAACAACCTCAACGTTGAAAAACAACAACAACCTCAACATTGAAAAACACCAACAAATTCAACAACAAACTCAACATTGAAAAGACCAACAAATTCAACAACAATCTCAACATTGAAAACGCCAACAAATTCAACAACAACCTCAATATTGAAATTCAACAACAACCTCAACATTAAAAACACCAACAAATTCAACAACAACCTCAACATTGAAAAACAACAACAACCACAACATTGAAAAACAACAAATTCAAAAACAACCTCAACATTGAAAAACAACAACAAATTCAACAACAACCTCAACATTGAAAAAAACGAACAAATTCAACAACAACCTCAACATTGAAAAACACCAACAAATTCAACAACAACATCAACATTGAAAAACACCAACAAATTCAACAACAACCTCGAATTTGAAAAACACCAACAAATTCAACAACAACCCCAACATTGAAAAACACAAACAAATTCAACAACAACCTCAATATTGAAAAACAACAACAACCTCAACATTGAAAAACACCAACAAATTCAACAACAACCTCAACTTTGAAAAACACCAACAAATTCAACAACAACCTCAACATTGAAAAACACCAACAAATTCAACAACAACCTCAACATTGAAAAACAACAACAACCTCAACATTGAAAAACGCCAACAAATTCAACAACAACCTCAACATTGAAAAAAACGAACAAATTCAACAACAACATCAACATTGAAAAATACCAACAAATTCAACAACAACCTGAACTTTGAAAAACACCAACAAATTCAACAACAACCTCAACTTTGAAAAACACCAACAAATTCAACAACAACATCAACATTGAAAAACACCAACAAATTCAACAACAGCCTCGAATTTGAAAAACACCAACAAATTCAACAACAACCTCAACATTGAAAAACACCAACAAATTCAACAACAACCTCAATATTGAAAAACAACAACAACCTCAACATTGAAAAACACCAACAAATTCAACAACAACCTCAACATTGAAAAACACCAACAAATTCAACAACAACCTCAACATTGAAAAACACCAACAACCTCAACATTGAAACACACCAACAAATTCAACAACAAACTCAACATTGAAAAGACCAACAAATTGAACAACAATCTCAACATTGAAAACGCCAACAAATTCAACAACAACCTCAATATTGAAAAACAACAACAACCTCAACTTTGAAAAACGCCAACAAATTGAACAACAACCTCAATATTGAAAAACAACAACAACCTCAACATTGAAAAACACCAACAAATTCAACAACAACCTCAACGTTGAAAAACACCAACATCCTCAACATTGAAAAACACCAACAAATTCAACAACAACCTCAACATTGAAAAACGACAACAAATTCAACAACATCCTCAACATTGAAAACAACAACAACCTCAACATTGAAAAACACCAACAAATTCAACAACAACCTCAACATTGAAAAACACCAACAACCTCAACATTGAAAAAAAGCAACAAATTCAACAACAACCTCAACATTGAAAAACAACAATAAATTCAACAACAATCTCGACATTGAAAAACACCAACAAATTCAACAACAACCTCGACATAGAAAAACACCAACAAATTCAACAAAAACCTCAACATTGAAAAACACCAACAAATTCAACAACAACCTCAACATTGAAAAACACCAACAAATTCAACAACAACCTCAACATTGAAAAACACCAACAAATTCAACAACAACCTCAACATTGAAAACACCAACAAATTCAACAACAACCTGAACATTGAAAAACACCAACAACCTCAACATTGAAAAAAAGCAACAAATTCAACAACAACCTCAACATTGAAAAACGACAACAAATTCAACAACAACCTCAACATTGAAAAACAAAAACAACCTCAACATTGAAAAACACCAACAAATTCAACAACAACCTCGACATTGAAAAACAACAACAAATTCAGCAACAAAATCGACATTGAAAAACACCAACAAATTCAACAACAACCTCAATATTGAAAAACACCAACAAATTCAACAACAACCTCAACATTGAAAAACAACAACAACCTCAACATTGTAAAACACCAACAAATTCAACAACAAACTCAACATTGAAAAGACCAACAAATTCAACAACAATCTCAACATTGAAAACGCGAACAAATTCAACAACAACCTCAATATTGAAAAACAACAACAACCTCAACATTGAAAAACACCAACAAACTCAACAACAACCTCAACATTGAAAAACACCAACAACCTCAACATTGAAAAAAAGCAACAAATTCAACAACAACCTCAACATTGAAAAACGACAACAAATTCAACAACATCCTCAACATTGAAAAACAACAACAACCTCAACATTGAAAAACACCAACAAATTCAACAACAACCTCGACATTGAAAAACAACAACAAATTCAACAACAAACTCGACATTGAAAAACACCAACAAATTCAACAACAACCTCGACATAGAAAAACACCAACAAATTCAACAAAAACCTCAACATTGGAAAACACCAACAAATTCAACAGCAACCTCAACATTGAAAAACACCAACATACTCAACAACAACCTCAACATTGAAAAACACCAACAAATTCAACAACAACCTCAACATTGAAAACACCAACAAATTCAACAACAACCTCAACATTGAAAAACACCAACAAATTCAACAACAACCTCAACATTGAAAACACCAACAAATTCAACAACAACCTCAACATTGAAAAACAACAACAACCACAACATTGAAAAACAACAAATTCAAAAACAACCTCAACATTGAAAACACCAACAAATTCAACAACAACCTCAACATTGAAAAAAACGAACAAATTCAACAACAACCTCAACATTGAAAAACACCAACAAATTCAAGAACATCAACATTGAAAAACACCAACAAATTCAACAACAACCTCGAATTTGAAAAGCACCAACAAATTCAACAACAACCTCAACATTGAAAAACACAAACAAATTCAACAACAACTTCAATATTGAAAAACAACAACAACCTCAACATTGAAAAACACCAACAAATTCAAAAACAACCTCAACATTGAAAAACACCAACAAATTCAGCAACAACCTTAACATTGAAAAACAACAACAACCTCAACTTTGAAAAACAACAACAAATTCAACAACATCAACATTGAAAAACACCAACAAATTCAACAATAACCTCGAAGTTGAAAAACACCAACAAATTCAACAACAACCTCAACTTTGAAAAACAACAACAAATTCAACAACATCAACCTTGAAAAACACCAACAAATTCAACAACAACCTCAACGTTGAAAAACAACATCAACCTCAACATTGAAAAACACCAACAAATTCAAGAACAAACTCAACATTGAAAAGACCAACAAATTCAACAACAATCTCAACATTGAAAACGCCAACAAATTCAACAACAACCTCAATATTGAAAAACAACAACAACCTCAACATTGAAAAACTCCAACAAATTCAACAACAACCTCAACATTGAAAACACCAACAAATTCAACAACAACCTCAACATTGAAAAACACCAACAACCTCAACATTGAAAAAAAGCAACAAATTCAACAACAACCTCAACATTGAAAAACGACAACAAATTCAACAACAACCTCAACATTGAAAAACAAAAACAACCTCAACATTGAAAAACACCAACAAATTCAACAACAACCTCGACATTGAAAAACAACAACAAATTCAACAACAAAATCGACATTGAAAAACACCAACAAATTCAACAACAACCTCAACATAGAAAAACACCAACAAATTCAACAACAACCTCAATATTGAAAAACACCAACAAATTCAACAACAACCTCAACATTGAAAAACAACAACAACCTCAACATTGTAAAACACCAACAAATTCAACAACAAACTCAACATTGAAAAGGCCAACAAATTCAACAACAATCTCAACATTGAAAACGCCAACAAATTCAACAACAACCTCAATATTGAAAAACAACAACAACCTCAACATTGAAAAACACCAACAAATTCAACAACAACCTCAATATTGAAAAACAACAACAACCTCAACATTGAAAAACACCAACAAACTCAACAACAACCTCAACATTGAAAAACACCAACAACCTCAACATTGAAAAAAAGCAACAAATTCAACAACAACCTCAACATTGAAAAACGACAACAAATTCAACAACATCCTCAACATTGAAAAACAACAACAACCTCAACATTGAAAAACACCAACAAATTCAACAACAACCTCGACATTGAAAAACAACAACAAATTCAACAACAAACTCGACATTGAAAAACACCAACAAATTCAACAACAACCTCGACATAGAAAAACACCAACAAATTCAACAAAAACCTCAACATTGAAAAACACCAACAAATTCAACAGCAACCTCAACATTGAAAAACACCAACATACTCAACAACAACCTCAACATTGAAAAACACCAACAAATTCAACAACAACCTCAACATTGAAAACACCAACAAATTCAACAACAACCTCAACATTGAAAAACACCAACAAATTCAACAACAACGTCAACATTGAAAACACCAACAAATTCAACAACAACCTCATCATTGAAAAACACCAACAAATTCAACAACAACCTCCATATTGAAAAACACCAACAAATTCAACAACAACCTCAACATTGAAAAACAACAACAACCTCAACATTGTAAAACACCAACAAATTCAACAACAAACTCAACATTGAAAAGACCAACAAATTCAACAACAATCTCAACATTGAAAACGCCAACAAATTCAACAACAACCTCAATATTGAAAAACAACAACAACCTCAACATTGAAAAACACCAACAAATTCAACAACAACCTCAATATTGAAAAACAACAACCTCAACATTGAAAAACACCAACAAACTCAACAACAACCTCAACATTGAAAAACACCAACAACCTCAACATTGAAAAAAAAGCAACAAATTCAACAACAACCTCAACATTGAAAAACGACAACAAATTCAACAACATCCTCAACATTGAAAAACAACAACAACCTCAACATTGAAAAACACCAACAAATTCAACAACAACCTCGACATTGAAAAACAACAACAAATTCAACAACAAACTCGACATTGAAAAACACCAACAAATTCAACAACAACCTCGACATAGAAAAACACCAACAAATTCAACAAAAACCTCAACATTGAAAAACACCAACAAATTCAACAGCAACCTCAACATTGAAAAACACCAACATACTCAACAACAACCTCAACATTGAAAATCACCAACAAATTCAACAACAACCTCAACATTGAAAACACCAACAAATTCAACAACAACCTCAACATTGAAAAACACCAACAAATTCAACAACAACCTCAACATTGAAAACACCAACAAATTCAACAACAACCTCAACATTGAAAAACAACAACAACCACAACATTGAAAAACAACAAATTCAAAAACAACCTCAACATTGAAAACACCAACAAATTCAACAACAACCTCAACATTGAAAAAAACGAACAAATTCAACAACAACCTCGACATTGAAAAACAACAACAAATTCAACAACAAAATCGACATTGAAAAACACCAACAAATTCAACAACAACCTCGACATAGAAAAACACCAACAAATTCAACAACAACCTCAATATTGAAAAACACCAACAAATTCAACAACAACCTCAACATTGAAAAACAACAACAACCTCAACATTGTAAAACACCAACAAATTCAACAACAAACTCAACATTGAAAAGGCCAACAAATTCAACAACAATCTCAACATTGAAAACGCCAACAAATTCAACAACAACCTCAATATTGAAAAACAACAACAACCTCAACATTGAAAAACACCAACAAATTCAACAACAACCTCAATATTGAAAAACAACAACAACCTCAACATTGAAAAACATCAACAAACTCAACAACAACCTCAACATTGAAAAACACCAACAACCTCAACATTGAAAAAAAGCAACAAATTCAACAACAACCTCAACATTGAAAAACGACAACAAATTCAACAACATCCTCAACATTGAAAAACAACAACAACCTCAACATTGAAAAACACCAACAAATTCAACAACAACCTCGACATTGAAAAACAACAACAAATTCAACAACAAACTCGACATTGAAAAACACCAACAAATTCAACAACAACCTCGACATAGAAAAACACCAACAAATTCAACAAAAACCTCAACATTGAAAAACACCAACAAATTCAACAGCAACCTCAACATTGAAAAACACCAACATACTCAACAACAACCTCAACATTGAAAAACACCAACAAATTCAACAACAACCTCAACATTGAAAACACCAACAAATTCAACAACAACCTCAACATTGAAAAACACCAACAAATTCAACAACAACGTCAACATTGAAAACACCAACAAATTCAACAACAACCTCAACATTGAAAAACACCAACAAATTCAACAACAACCTCCATATTGAAAAACACCAACAAATTCAACAACAACCTCAACATTGAAAAACAACAACAACCTCAACATTGTAAAACACCAACAAATTCAACAACAAACTCAACATTGAAAAGACCAACAAATTCAACAACAATCTCAACATTGAAAACGCCAACAAATTCAACAACAACCTCAATATTGAAAAACAACAACAACCTCAACATTGAAAAACACCAACAAATTCAACAACAACCTCAATATTGAAAAACAACAACCTCAACATTGAAAAACACCAACAAACTCAACAACAACCTCAACATTGAAAAACACCAACAACCTCAACATTGAAAAAAAGCAACAAATTCAACAACAACCTCAACATTGAAAAACGACAACAAATTCAACAACATCCTCAACATTGAAAAACAACAACAACCTCAACATTGAAAAACACCAACAAATTCAACAACAACCTCGACATTGAAAAACAACAACAAATTCAACAACAAACTCGACATTGAAAAACACCAACAAATTCAACAACAACCTCGACATAGAAAAACAACAAATTCAACAAAAACCTCAACATTGAAAAACACCAACAAATTCAACAGCAACCTCAACATTGAAAAACACCAACATACTCAACAACAACCTCAACATTGAAAATCACCAACAAATTCAACAACAACCTCAACATTGAAAACACCAACAAATTCAACAACAACCTCAACATTGAAAAACACCAACAAATTCAACAACAACCTCAACATTGAAAACACCAACAAATTCAACAACAACCTCAACATTGAAAAACAACAACAACCACAACATTGAAAAACAACAAATTCAAAAACAACCTCAACATTGAAAACACCAACAAATTCAACAACAACCTCAACATTGAAAAAAACGAACAAATTCAACAACAACCTCAACATTGAAAAACACCAACAAATTCAAGAACATCAACATTGAAAAACACCAACAAATTCAACAACAACCTCGAATTTGAAAAGCACCAACAAATTCAACAACAACCTCAACATTGAAAAACACAAACAAATTCAACAACAACTTCAATATTGAAAAACAACAACAACCTCAACATTGAAAAACACCAACAAATTCAAAAACAACCTCAACATTGAAAAACACCAACAAATTCAGCAACAACCTTAACATTGAAAAACAACAACAACCTCAACTTTGAAAAACAACAACAAATTCAACAACATCAACATTGAAAAACACCAACAAATTCAACAATAACCTCGAAGTTGAAAAACACCAACAAATTCAACAACAACCTCAACTTTGAAAAACAACAACAAATTCAACAACATCAACCTTGAAAAACACCAACAAATTCAACAACAACCTCAACGTTGAAAAACAACATCAACCTCAACATTGAAAAACACCAACAAATTCAAGAACAAACTCAACATTGAAAAGACCAACAAATTCAACAACAATCTCAACATTGAAAACGCCAACAAATTCAACAACAACCTCAATATTGAAAAACAACAACAACCTCAACATTGAAAAACTCCAACAAATTCAACAACAACCTCAACATTGAAAACACCAACAAATTCAACAACAACCTCAACATTGAAAAACACCAACAACCTCAACATTGAAAAAAAGCAACAAATTCAACAACAACCTCAACATTGAAAAACAACAACAACCTCAACATTGTAACACACCAACAAATTCAACAACAAACTCAACATTGAAAAGACCAACAAATTCAACAACAATCTCAACATTGAAAACGCGAACAAATTCAACAACAACCTCAATATTGAAAAACAACAACAACCTCAACATTGAAAAACACCAACAAATTCAACAACAACCTCAATATTGAAAAACAACAACAACCTCAACATTGAAAAACACCAACAAACTCAACAACAACCTCAACATTGAAAAACACCAACAACCTCAACATTGAAAAAAAGCAACAAATTCAACAACAACCTCAACATTGAAAAACGACAACAAATTCAACAACATCCTCAACATTGAAAAACAACAACAACCTCAACATTGAAAAACACCAACAAATTCAACAACCAACCTCGACATTGAAAAACAACAACAAATTCAACAACAAACTCGACATTGAAAAACACCAACAAATTCAACAACAACCTCGACATAGAAAAACACCAACAAATTCAACAAAACCTCAACATTGGAAAACACCAACAAATTCAACAGCAACCTCAACATTGAAAAACACCAACATACTCAACAACAACCTCAACATTGAAAAACACCAACAAATTCAACAACAACCTCAACATTGAAAACACCAACAAATTCAACAACAACCTCAACATTGAAAAACACCAACAAATTCAACAACAACCTCAACATTGAAAACACCAACAAATTCAACAACAACCTCAACATTGAAAAACAACAACAACCACAACATTGAAAAACAACAAATTCAAAAACAACCTCAACATTGAAAACACCAACAAATTCAACAACAACCTCAACATTGAAAAAAACGAACAAATTCAACAACAACCTCAACATTGAAAAACACCAACAAATTCAAGAACATCAACATTGAAAAACACCAACAAATTCATACAACAACCTCGAATTTGAAAAGCACCAACAAATTCAACAACAACCTCAACATTGAAAAACACAAACAAATTCAACAACAACTTCAATATTGAAAAACAACAACAACCTCAACATTGAAAAACACCAACAAATTCAAAAACAACCTCAACATTGAAAAACACCAACAAATTCAGCAACAACCTTAACATTGAAAAACAACAACAACCTCAACTTTGAAAAACAACAACAAATTCAACAACATCAACATTGAAAAACACCAACAAATTCAACAATAACCTCGAAGTTGAAAACACCAACAAATTCAACAACAACCTCAACTTTGAAAAACAACAACAAATTCAACAACATCAACCTTGAAAAACACCAACAAATTCAACAACAACCTCAACGTTGAAAAACAACATCAACCTCAACATTGAAAAACACCAACAAATTCAAGAACAAACTCAACATTGAAAAGACCAACAAATTCAACAACAATCTCAACATTGAAAACGCCAACAAATTCAACAACAACCTCAATATTGAAAAACAACAACAACCTCAACATTGAAAAACTCCAACAAATTCAACAACAACCTCAACATTGAAAACACCAACAAATTCAACAACAACCTCAACATTGAAAAACACCAACAACCTCAACATTGAAAAAAAGCAACAAATTCAACAACAACCTCAACATTGAAAAACGACAACAAATTCAACAACAACCTCAACATTGAAAAACAAAAACAACCTCAACATTGAAAAACACCAACAAATTCAACAACAACCTCGACATTGAAAAACAACAACAAATTCAACAACAAAATCGACATTGAAAAACACCAACAAATTCAACAACAACCTCGACATAGAAAAACACCAACAAATTCAACAACAACCTCAATATTGAAAAACACCAACAAATTCAACAACAACCTCAACATTGAAAAACAACAACAACCTCAACATTGTAAAACACCAACAAATTCAACAACAAACTCAACATTGAAAAGGCCAACAAATTCAACAACAATCTCAACATTGAAAACGCCAACAAATTCAACAACAACCTCAATATTGAAAAACAACAACAACCTCAACATTGAAAAACACCAACAAATTCAACAACAACCTCAATATTGAAAAACAACAACAACCTCAACATTGAAAAACACCAACAAACTCAACAACAACCTCAACATTGAAAAACACCAACAACCTCAACATTGAAAAAAAGCAACAAATTCAACAACAACCTCAACATTGAAAAACGACAACAAATTCAACAACATCCTCAACATTGAAAAACAACAACAACCTCAACATTGAAAAACACCAACAAATTCAACAACAACCTCGACATTGAAAAACAACAACAAATTCAACAACAAACTCGACATTGAAAAACACCAACAAATTCAACAACAACCTCGACATAGAAAGACACCAACAAATTCAACAAAAACCTCAACATTGAAAAACACCAACAAATTCAACAGCAACCTCAACATTGAAAAACACCAACATACTCAACAACAACCTCAACATTGAAAAACACCAACAAATTCAACAACAACCTCAACATTGAAAACACCAACAAATTCAACAACAACCTCAACATTGAAAAACACCAACAAATTCAACAACAACGTCAACATTGAAAACACCAACAAATTCAACAACAACCTCATCATTGAAAAACACCAACAAATTCAACAACAACCTCCATATTGAAAAACACCAACAAATTCAACAACAACCTCAACATTGAAAAACAACAACAACCTCAACATTGTAAAACACCAACAAATTCAACAACAAACTCAACATTGAAAAGACCAACAAATTCAACAACAATCTCAACATTGAAAACGCCAACAAATTCAACAACAACCTCAATATTGAAAAACAACAACAACCTCAACATTGAAAAACACCAACAAATTCAACAACAACCTCAATATTGAAAAACAACAACCTCAACATTGAAAAACACCAACAAACTCAACAACAACCTCAACATTGAAAAACACCAACAACCTCAACATTGAAAAAAAGCAACAAATTCAACAACAACCTCAACATTGAAAAACGACAACAAATTCAACAACATCCTCAACATTGAAAAACAACAACAACCTCAACATTGAAAAACACCAACAAATTCAACAACAACCTCGACATTGAAAAACAACAACAAATTCAACAACAAACTCGACATTGAAAAACACCAACAAATTCAACAACAACCTCGACATAGAAAACACCAACAAATTCAACAAAAACCTCAACATTGAAAAACACCAACAAATTCAACAGCAACCTCAACATTGAAAAACACCAACATACTCAACAACAACCTCAACATTGAAAATCACCAACAAATTCAACAACAACCTCAACATTGAAAACACCAACAAATTCAACAACAACCTCAACATTGAAAAACACCAACAAATTCAACAACAACCTCAACATTGAAAACACCAACAAATTCAACAACAACCTCAACATTGAAAAACAACAACAACCACAACATTGAAAAACAACAAATTCAAAAACAACCTCAACATTGAAAACACCAACAAATTCAACAACAACCTCAACATTGAAAAAAACGAACAAATTCAACAACAACCTCGACATTGAAAAACAACAACAAATTCAACAACAAAATCGACATTGAAAAACACCAACAAATTCAACAACAACCTCGACATAGAAAAACACCAACAAATTCAACAACAACCTCAACATTGAAAAACAACAACAACCTCAACATTGTAAAACACCAACAAATTCAACAACAAACTCAACATTGAAAAGGCCAACAAATTCAACAACAATCTCAACATTGAAAACGCCAACAAATTCAACAACAACCTCAATATTGAAAACAACAACAACCTCAACATTGAAAAACACCAACAAATTCAACAACAACCTCAATATTGAAAAACAACAACAACCTCAACATTGAAAAACATCAACAAACTCAACAACAACCTCAACATTGAAAAACACCAACAACCTCAACATTGAAAAAAAGCAACAAATTCAACAACAACCTCAACATTGAAAAACGACAACAAATTCAACAACATCCTCAACATTGAAAAACAACAACAACCTCAACATTGAAAAACACCAACAAATTCAACAACAACCTCGACATTGAAAAACAACAACAAATTCAACAACAAACTCGACATTGAAAAACACCAACAAATTCAACAACAACCTCGACATAGAAAAACACCAACAAATTCAACAAAAACCTCAACATTGAAAAACACCAACAAATTCAACAGCAACCTCAACATTGAAAAACACCAACATACTCAACAACAACCTCAACATTGAAAAACACCAACAAATTCAACAACAACCTCAACATTGAAAACACCAACAAATTCAACAACAACCTCAACATTGAAAAACACCAACAAATTCAACAACAACGTCAACATTGAAAACACCAACAAATTCAACAACAACCTCAACATTGAAAAACACCAACAAATTCAACAACAACCTCCATATTGAAAAACACCAACAAATTCAACAACAACCTCAACATTGAAAAACAACAACAACCTCAACATTGTAAAACACCAACAAATTCAACAACAAACTCAACATTGAAAAGACCAACAAATTCAACAACAATCTCAACATTGAAAACGCCAACAAATTCAACAACAACCTCAATATTGAAAAACAACAACAACCTCAACATTGAAAAACACCAACAAATTCAACAACAACCTCAATATTGAAAAACAACAACCTCAACATTGAAAAACACCAACAAACTCAACAACAACCTCAACATTGAAAAACACCAACAACCTCAACATTGAAAAAAAGCAACAAATTCAACAACAACCTCAACATTGAAAAACGACAACAAATTCAACAACATCCTCAACATTGAAAAACAACAACAACCTCAACATTGAAAAACACCAACAAATTCAACAACAACCTCGACATTGAAAAACAACAACAAATTCAACAACAAACTCGACATTGAAAAACACCAACAAATTCAACAACAACCTCGACATAGAAAAACAACAAATTCAACAAAAACCTCAACATTGAAAAACACCAACAAATTCAACAGCAACCTCAACATTGAAAAACACCAACATACTCAACAACAACCTCAACATTGAAAATCACCAACAAATTCAACAACAACCTCAACATTGAAAACACCAACAAATTCAACAACAACCTCAACATTGAAAAACACCAACAAATTCAACAACAACCTCAACATTGAAAACACCAACAAATTCAACAACAACCTCAACATTGAAAAACAACAACAACCACAACATTGAAAAACAACAAATTCAAAAACAACCTCAACATTGAAAACACCAACAAATTCAACAACAACCTCAACATTGAAAAAAACGAACAAATTCAACAACAACCTCAACATTGAAAAACACCAACAAATTCAAGAACATCAACATTGAAAAACACCAACAAATTCAACAACAACCTCGAATTTGAAAAGCACCAACAAATTCAACAACAACCTCAACATTGAAAAACACAAACAAATTCAACAACAACTTCAATATTGAAAAACAACAACAACCTCAACATTGAAAAACACCAACAAATTCAAAAACAACCTCAACATTGAAAAACACCAACAAATTCAGCAACAACCTTAACATTGAAAAACAACAACAACCTCAACTTTGAAAAACAACAACAAATTCAACAACATCAACATTGAAAAACACCAACAAATTCAACAATAACCTCGAAGTTGAAAAACACCAACAAATTCAACAACAACCTCAACTTTGAAAAACAACAACAAATTCAACAACATCAACCTTGAAAAACACCAACAAATTCAACAACAACCTCAACGTTGAAAAACAACATCAACCTCAACATTGAAAAACACCAACAAATTCAAGAACAAACTCAACATTGAAAAGACCAACAAATTCAACAACAATCTCAACATTGAAAACGCCAACAAATTCAACAACAACCTCAATATTGAAAAACAACAACAACCTCAACATTGAAAAACTCCAACAAATTCAACAACAACCTCAACATTGAAAACACCAACAAATTCAACAACAACCTCAACATTGAAAAACACCAACAACCTCAACATTGAAAAAAAGCAACAAATTCAACAACAACCTCAACATTGAAAAACGACAACAAATTCAACAACAACCTCAACATTGAAAAACAAAAACAACCTCAACATTGAAAAACACCAACAAATTCAACAAGAACCTCGACATTGAAAAACAACAACAAATTCAACAACAAAATCGACATTGAAAAACACCAACAAATTCAACAACAACCTCGACATAGAAAACACCAACAAATTCAACAACAACCTCAATATTGAAAAACACCAACAAATTCAACAACAACCTCAACATTGAAAAACAACAACAACCTCAAAATTGTAAAACACCAACAAATTCAACAACAAACTCAACATTGAAAAGGCCAACAAATTCAACAACAATCTCAACATTGAAAACGCCAACAAATTCAACAACAACCTCAATATTGAAAAACAACAACAACCTCAACATTGAAAAACACCAACAAATTCAACAACAACCTCAATATTGAAAAACAACAACAACCTCAACATTGAAAAACACCAACAAACTCAACAACAACCTCAACATTGAAAACACCAACAACCTCAACATTGAAAAAAAGCAACAAATTCAACAACAACCTCAACATTGAAAAACGACAACAAATTCAACAACATCCTCAACATTGAAAAACAACAACAACCTCAACATTGAAAAACACCAACAAATTCAACAACAACCTCGACATTGAAAAACAACAACAAATTCAACAACAAACTCGACATTGAAAAACACCAACAAATTCAACAACAACCTCGACATAGAAAAACACCAACAAATTCAACAAAAACCTCAACATTGAAAAACACCAACAAATTCAACAGCAACCTCAACATTGAAAAACACCAACATACTCAACAACAACCTCAACATTGAAAAACACCAACAAATTCAACAACAACCTCAACATTGAAAACACCAACAAATTCAACAACAACCTCAACATTGAAAAACACCAACAAATTCAACAACAACCTCAACATTGAAAACACCAACAAATTCAACAACAACCTCAACATTGAAAAACAACAACAACCACAACATTGAAAAACAACAAATTCAAAAACAACCTCAACATTGAAAACACCAACAAATTCAACAACAACCTCAACATTGATAAAAACGAACAAATTCAACAACAACCTCAACATTGAAAAACACCAACAAATTCAAGAACATCAACATTGAAAAACACCAACAAATTCAACAACAACCTCGAATTTGAAAAGCACCAACAAATTCAACAACAACCTCAACATTGAAAAACACAAACAAATTCAACAACAACTTCAATATTGAAAAACAACAACAACCTCAACATTGAAAAACACCAACAAATTCAAAAACAACCTCAACATTGAAAAACACCAACAAATTCAGCAACAACCTGAACATTGAAAAACAACAACAACCTCAACTTTGAAAAACAACAACAAATTCAACAACATCAACATTGAAAAACACCAACAAATTCAACAATAACCTCGAAGTTGAAAAACACCAACAACTTCAACAACAACCTCAACATTGAAAAACACAAACAAATGTCAACAACACCTCAATATTGAAAAACAACAACAACCTCAACATTGAAAAACACCAACAAATTCAACAACAACCTCAACATTGAAAAACACCAACAAATTCAACAACAACCTCAACGTTGAAAAACAACATCAACCTCATCATTGAAAAACACCAACAAATTCAAGAACAAACTCAACATTGAAAAGACCAACAAATTCAACAACAATCTCAACATTGAAAACGCCAACAAATTCAACAACAACCTCAATATTGAAAAACAACAACAACCTCAACATTGAAAAACTCCAACAAATTCAACAACAACGTCAATATTGCAAAACAACAACAACTTCAACATTGAAAAACACCAACAAATTCAACAACCTCAACATTGAAAACACCAACAACCTCAACATTGAAAAAAAGCAACAAATTCAACAACAACCTCAACATTGAAAAACAAAAACAACCTCAACATTGAAAAACACCAACAAATTCAACAACAACCTCGACATTGAAAAACAACAACAAATTCAACAACAACCTCGACATAGAAAAACACCAACAAATTCAACAACAACCTCAACATTGAAAAACACCAACAAATTCAACAACAACCTCAACATTGAAAAACACCAACAAATTCAACAACAACCTCAACATTGAAAAACACCAACAAATTCAACAACAACCTCAACATTGAAAACACCAACAAATTCAACAACAACCTCAACATTGAAAAACAACAACAAATTCAACAACAACCTCAACATTAAAAACACCAACAAATTCAACAACCTCAACATTGAAAAACAACAACAACCACAACATTGAAAAACAGCAACAAATTCAAAAACAACCTCAACATTGAAAAACAACAACAAATTCAACAACAACCTCAACATTGAAAAAAACGAACAAATTCAACAACAACCTCAACATTGAAAAACACCAACAAATTCAACAACAACATCGACATTGAAAACACCAACAAATTCAACAACAACCTCAACATTGAAAAACACCAACAAATTCAACAACAACCTCAACATTGAAAAACACCAACAAATTCAACAACAACCTCAATATTGAAAAACAACAACAACCTCAACATTGAAAAACACCAACA